>JABUQX010102607.1:12500-29248 GCA_015478945.1 Trachelipus rathkii
TCTATTTAACATTTTCTCTATCTACCTATCTACCCCATTCCATTACCTTCAATTACAGCAAAGGATTTAGAGAGCTTAATAATAATAAAAATAATATAAAATCATCGAATAATAAAAAAGGAAGAGGAATAAATAATAATAATAATAATAATAATAATAAATGATTGCCGATTAATACTCCTATATTAATGCACTGCTGGCTACTACTGACTACTAATACTACAGAATACTACATACTCACACAGCACTACTATTAAATAATAATAATAATAGCATATAATAATAATAATAATAATAATATTAAGAAGGATTTAATTAATGAGAAATGAATATTTCCAGGGTAGAAAACTTCACCTTTGAAATTCAGTATAAAAAAAGGACGGATAAAAAACACTGTTTCAAATTTTATTAGTTTCAAGACAAGTTTAACAAACGGACCAGAATAAATCGAACAAAACACAGAAGACAATTTAATTCTTATGATATCTGGTCTATTTGTTTACTCTTATGATCTATCTATTCCTTCCGTGATAGTATCTATCTAATTAGCTATAAATCTATTATTAATCTATTACTATTTATTTTCATTAGCTATCTAGCTATCTATCTATTCGTTTAATATGTTATTATAATACTGATCTAGGCTAAGCTCAGTTACTATGTAAAGTTACTGACTATTATACTAATTATACTATTATTTATTTATCTATCTATATTATATCTTCTACCTATTATTAATCTTGCACTTCTATTTTATGTTATCTACCTCTCATTCTAATCTATTTATCTAATTCCTATTCTAGAATTCCACTTATATAGTACTATTTATCTACATCCATATTTTATCTAACTTTCTCCACTCGTCTATTTGTTTATGCTACTTTCTTCCAGCTCTACATCTATTACTTTTTTTACCCTTCTATTTATTCATGCTACCATCATTTTCATCTACCCTTCTTCCCTGTTCTTTATATATTTAATTGCTAACCACTTTTTCCCCCTCCTATATTTAATTATCCACATCCCTTTTTTATCTACTTTATTCCCAGTTTCTATTCTTTTAAACCTACGATCTCCATTTCTTATCTATCTTTCTTGCCTCACTGCCACTTCTTTATCTACCAACCCATTTTTTATCACCTTTTTTCCCCTTCTATATCCACTTATCTACAATACATCTTCTATCCTAGCTAAAATAATCATGATCTAAATTTAATCTTTCCGTTGACCAACGTTGAGACATTTGTCATTTAAAAGTATGGGGAGTGGTCGGGTTTTCGGGGTCCAGACGCACTTAGCACCCCACAGAATTTACTTCTCGTGTTTTCGGGGGTCAGACCCACTACCCCACAGTTATTTCTTTCTGTAAACATTTGGTAATTAAAATTTAACGCCTAATCACCTTAAAAATGAAGAAAGTTTGTCAGCTGAGAGCTCATACATCAATAATCGATTTCCCTGTTTCAAATGTTACTATTCCCCCCCGTTATTTTAAGTATTTATAATGTAATACGCTGTACCATCGTTAACGTGTCTTTTTGTTAAGATCGAAGGCAGACAATATAGACTCGAGGACTTTAATTAAACAACTTCTTCTGTCTTCATCTCTCTCTCTCTCCTCTTTCTTCTCTCTCTCTCTTCCATCTCTATTATATAATATCTCTCTCTCTCTCTCTCTCTATATTATATATATATTATATATATATATATATATTGTATATATATATTACATATTTATATTATATATATATATATAATATATAAATATATTGGGGAGAAGGGGGGGCCGTACCTTCTCGGAATGAAATCGTGTCGGAGACTCAGGCGGTAATATGAAACTTGGGCAACTTATTTCTATAAATGTACAAAAATGTATATACTAATATTATATATATATATATTATATATAATAATATATAATATATCATATATATTTATATAATATATATATATATAATATATATTATATATACTAATATATATAATATATATATATATTATATATATATTATTTATATATATATATATATTACATTGCAGTACTGTATACGGTAAAAATATTTATTAAATTTAAAAACATGAAACGCGAACTACAAATATTTTTCCGATGGAACATGTCGCAAAAGGCGCATTTTTGAGATTTCCTGCGATGAGGTGTGTCTGGGCATTCGTGCTGGGTGCTCCAACTGTAATCCGACATCATATGAGCATCCCAACGTCCACGGTGCTCTTCTCCATGGTCCATCTCGGTGAAATCGATCACAACATCATATGAGCATTCCAATGTCCATCGGTATCTTCTCCATGGTCAATCTCGGTGATATCGATCACATAGGTTATCAGGGAAGTGATTGAAATGACTAAGAGGGTAATGCAGTTTGATGATCATATTATAGTCAAGTTTACAAAATGATGTGAACATAATCTCCACGATTTTACCGGTAGTTGTCGGCCTTATAGTTCCAAAGGAAATTTTTCGCAATTGGATTTGCGGTCCATAGAAAATACAAGCTTTTCGTTATTTACCATGTTCAGCGCAAGAAAGTTTCTACATATGTAGATATAGCCAAACCAAGTCCTAACTTTGCTCAAACTCTTTATAAATTAGTTCATCAAATCTAGTTTGACAATATGATCTTTTCTATGTCCATCGATGGTACTTTGATGATTGTTTTTCAGTTACAAGTTATGGTGACGCAGTTGTAATAGCTCTGTTAATTTCGGTCTACTGTACACTATATCTATATGTCCATATAATGTTAAGCATATAATATATATTAAATATATATATATATATATTGTATATAATTTATATATATATATATATTATATGTTCTATATATAGTATATGTATATGTCCCAATATATGTATAAAGCATATATATACTTGATGTGCGGGACTTGCTGGCCAAAGATAAAATCCACCATCTTCAGAACCACATTGATCAATTGATGGTCTTTAATAAAAAAAACCTGAAAATGTCTGACTCTTACAGAAACTCGGATTTATCAAATCCATGAAATGTCAGTCGATGTCCGTAGGTATCCGAATACAATGCGCACTGCAAATAGACTCGGTCCATATGCTTGATTATTTTAATGCTAAATATTTTACTGCTGTATGCCTTATAACGTGATTTTGTCCCGGCAACAGTGTACCATTTTTTTGTCACGAAGTGCTGGAAACAAACAAATATTGTTAAGTAGATCAAAGTCTGGAAACTAAAATTTTATACGAAATCTTTGATAAATATTTGTCAATTATAGGTTTTCAATTCAAAAATATGTATAAAGTAAGATAAAATATAGTTAACTGAAATTATGATAGACAGGTGGATTTGATAAGTAATCTTTAATCTTAACTTGAAATTTAATCAGACTTTAAATTTACAAAAAAACTCGATTCGTTTGTGTGGACAAATGTTACATGAACAGCTGACTTTACTATCAGTCTCACTAATGCAATGAGTTGCTAATTAATGAATAAATAAATCTTTTGTTACAAACAAAAATTGTAAAGTGAAATATTTATAAGCTGTTAATAAACAACTATTTAATCTTATTAATTACTTTATATTTACTTCCACAAAATACTTGTTGCAAAATTTTAGAAAATAAATTGTAATAAACACAAGCTTACCTGCCAGTAAATATCTAGCAACAATTTGAACGCAAGACACCTTGCAAATGCACTTTCTGCAGACGATGCTTTGACATACCAAAGATAGGGAATACTATAAATACATTGCTTAAAAACATATCTATAAAACAATTTAAATTTACATAACACAAGATAGAAATATAATCTACGACCATATATAATATATTTTATGAGCATGTTTTTTAATAAATAATGAATTAATAAAATAACAAAAGAACAAAGAAAAAAATAAAATTAAACAAACAATAAAACAAACAAATAGTAATAAAACTGAAATAAGTATAATATATACAGAAACAATATACAAACCTAAAATGTAACAAAAAAGGAAAGTAGATACAAAAATATTCAATTTTTTTAACTATCATTATTGAATCTCTGTAATTGATACGCTGGTCTTATCAATAATAATCTTAGTAAATAAAAAACATTTTATAAGCTATTTTTAGCACATATTTATAAATGAAAATAAAGCAGAATTGGTTTATCTGAAGCTATAGTGAAAAAAATTAACAAAATAAACTAAAATGATATATATCCTTTACATCAATATAAAAAGCTTAACGAAAAATTAACATTTCGCGCTACCACACATTATAAAATTAACTAACTTTATTCAATAAGATATTTTTAGTATATATATAAAACATTTACATATATCTATAAGACTTAGTCATCCTTGTCAAATGCTTAATAATAATAATAGTAAAAGTAATAAATGAATAATATGATCATAATAAACATAATAATAATAAGAAATATGATTGAATAATAATAATAAACATTTAATTAAAGCTTTTGACACGGTACCTATGAGACATTTCATTTACAATAATAAGGCGTGTAAGGTATTTTTTGATTTGTTACAATTTAGTATAAGTACAACATTATTTAACAATATTTTGACTGGACTTTACAGCGTACTCAACTATTATATTCAATAAAAGGGTTTGGGCAATGGCAATGTGGCTTTTACTTAGAATACAAAAAAGTAGCAGAGAAATGATGAAAGTATATTTATATATTTATAGTACAAATAATTTTCTTTGGCCCCCCATTTTGAAGCAAATTGGTACATTTTGCTCTTTATGTACATGAGGTTAAAAACATTGATTTCATTTACTCAGTGTTCCTTCTTCAGTAGAAACTATCTTGATAAAGGGGGGGGGGGGGTGAACAAAGCTATCGTCGGCATACGATCTGCTTAGGTAGTCGGCAATGACGTTATCTCTCCACTTATGTGGTTTAAGATAGAATCTGACCGCTTTGCAAGTATAGTGGAAGCCACCTCATTATTCTATTAAATTGCTCATACCTCTTCCTTAGATGTCATAGCGCGCGGTCTATGGTCAGACTGAAGGATAAACTCCTTCCCGTAGATGTATGGCTCGAATTTTCTAATGCCCATAACGATCGCTAATGCTTCTTTTCAAAGTTGAGTACCTCTGTTGTGTCACAGACAACGTTTTACTCCCGTAAGCGATCGGATGGAGAATTCCTCCGTCTTCTTGTAGAAGGACGTACCCCAGTGAAGTACCGGATGCATCCACTTGTAGCGTGCGTTTTCTCCAACTCTGGCATCTTCAATATGGGCTTCGAGCTCAAAGCTTCTTTCAACTTCTCAAATGCCTGTTGATGTTTGGGTTCCCACCTGATTTTCGTTGGCTCACCCTTCTTTGTCAAGTCGGTCAATGGCGCTGCGATCTGTGCATAGTTTTTCACAAAATCTTGGTAGTAACCAGTGAGCTAAGAAAGACGTTATATTTCTATTCTAGTGGTCTGTTTTCTTAATTTTGGATCACATTGTACTCATGTATCCCTTTAGTGCCATTGCATGGAAATGACCAAAAAAAACCTCGAACACTCGGACGAGGCGAACTACGCACTTCGGTCGGTCCGGATGGTTAATCCCTCTTCTTGAAGTCTTTAAAGAACAGTCTCAATCGTGATCATATGCTCGCTCCAGGTCTGGGAATGGACGATGATATCGTCGATATAAAAGTCGACATCGTTGATTCCATCCAGAACAGAATCCTGCGCATTGACCTTACAAGCGTTGCTCCGGCAAGTTAACCATACCGAACGCAAAGATCTTGAGTAGGCCGGATGTGGCCATTTCAGTTGGAAACGGTTCACCGCAGTCCTCAGGCTGTTATTGTTTTATCTGTGAAGGCAGCAGCCTTGGCTAAGTCAGTTTTTGTATCTAATTGTCCTTTGCTCAACTTGGTAAATAAAGTCTGAGTTTGTAGTCATGGGCTGCAGGATCGGAAAGAACCGTGATCCTATAGCTGTAGTCGAACATACTCTGTTTACTCCGTCTTTTTCTGGACAAGCGACAACAGTGCTGATATGGCGGACGTGGGAGGGAAACTATGATGCCCATGCTTATGCAATCTATCCGTTCCTTCTTCAGCTCCGTCGCGTCGTAAAAGTCATATAAGGATCAGCAGAATGGGGTGTCATCAATAAGGTCTATCGCATGATAGTGATTCTTAGCGGTGCCAGGCACTCTGTAAAAACTCCTTCATGCTTTCTCAGATCTCATTACTCTCCTCATAGCATCGGTAATGTCTGTACTGATCTTAGTGTCAGACAATCTCTCCTTCTGTACCATTGTGGGATCCATTTCCACTAGAGTGATGTTTTCCTCGTTCTCAGTGCCAAGGATCACTGCCGAAGCACCATATTCGCCTGATGTTGACCCATCTCTTCTTCCTTTCTTCACTCTCCTCTCTCACAATTTATTCTTCAGCAGTTGATGTGATATGGCTCTTAATCAATACACTTGGAGTTCTTGTAATTGTCCTTACCGTATAACTCCACCACTGTGTGTGGCCGCCCCATCTCATCAACATCTTGTTGCTTGAAGTCGGTAGGAGAAAAGAGACCTAGTCTCCTACTTTTCAGTGTTCTGTCTTCGCCCTTTGTCATCATCTTTTTCTGGTAATTGGGCCGTTAGCTTAATTCTCTCTAGCAACTTAAGAGTTTCGTTTAGGCCTTTCTGCAGTCAAAATACTATATGGTACCTTAGCTCTTCGAGGAATGATATCCGCCTGCCCAAATTGTCATGTAAAGTGCATCGACCTGCGCACGTCCTTCTACAGGAGCTCGAATGGGGAGAGATCCTGTGGAATCTGTGGTAGCTCCTGTAGCATAATAATGGCTCAATGAACTTGTGCCACTTCCCCACTTGTTCACTGCACATTCTCTTGAGCATTCTCTTTAGGGTACCGTTAAACTTTTCAGTGAGCCTTGACTCATTGGGTGGTAAATGCTGGAAAACTTCTGCTTGATGTTAAGCATTTTTGTTACATCCCTCATTAGATCAGATGTAAATTGACGACCATTGTCACTGAGCATTTACATCGTACTCTTCACTTCGTTAATAATTTCGCCGCACCCTCTTATGACTTTCTGTGCAGTTATGTTTCTGCGAGGTGCTTCAGGATAGCGCGTGGCGGCATCCACAAGTTTCAGGACATACTGATGCCCTTCTGAAGATGGAGGTGAGATTGTCCCGATCAGGTCGATGATTCACTCTTTGAAATGGCTCTCAATACATGGGCATTGGGCACAGAAGTATTTTCTTCACTGCGCTTCGGGCAGCGTTCTCTGGCATATATCACACGAGTAACGTGTTAGTTACGTCCAAATATTGTTGGCCAGGAATGGTTGGGTATTTTAACTCCATAGTCTTCTTACGCCTGATGCACCGAGACTTCATCGTGTGCCATTCTCATAACTCTTTCTGTACTCCTTTGGTACAACCAAAGTGAACCTTTCTGTTGTTTCTCACACTCCTTTTTGAGAATAGCAAATTTCCTTATACTTTGTAGTTTTCAACCTTTTCCACTGATCCATACTCTGTAGAGTAATCATCTTTCTGTTTCTTTTAAAGTCTCCGATGTAAATGTTCTGCACTTCTCACCATGTTATTGGTACTGTTTGCTGCCCTTCACCGCACAGCTTACACTGACCTTCTCTTCTGAAGCTTTGTGTGATGATCGACACATCACCTCTCACCATCATCTCCTACTCCGTAAGTAGATCTGTTTCTTCAGGACCACTTTTGTAAGCCCTTCTACATTGTATGTTCATCTGGACACATTAATTTTTATGTGTGCTGTTTCACGTGTTCTACTCTTATCTAAGGGACTTAACTTCATCTTCTCCTGTACTTCTTCGTTCTCAAGGTGAACTGTTGGCGCGTCATCAACGCTTAGTGATGTCCGTGGTGGCCTCGACATTTTATACATGATGTCAAGGAAGATTGTTGTGCCTGGACTGTTCCCTCTGGTGACTCTTCCACCTCAATATACCGCCAGTCCAAAATTATCGTTTGTCTTTGATCAGATTCTCTTGTGATCTTCTCAGGTTCTCCGGCGAATGGGGACAGCATATTCTACTTGTTGCCGACCTCTACTTCTACGAGCCCTCGACAGCACGTGGACTCCATGGGATTGGCTTGACTCAGGGGCATGCTCCTTTTAACATTCTCCCTGACCAAATCATATAACGACTCCGGCAGCAGCTGGGTTTCCGACACGTATAAGGGGTATCCATCGATCTTGCGAGATGAGCTAGATCACCGTACCGTCCAGACATTCGTATTTTCATGTTGTTCCAACATACACTTTCCGTACAACCTTTCCTCGCACAACCACAGACACCGGTATCTCGGAGGGTTTTGACTTGATAGATTCACCGTCTCATACGTTAAGGTATGGTGTGACGTTCGTCATTTTGCACTTCTCTATCGTCATTCAGGATGTTTCGGCCTTCACACTAGTCAATTCAGGCTCTTACTCTGCGCTATAGAGACTCCGGACGCCTCCCCGTGCCTTCTGTTCTTCCTTTGATCGTTACTGAACTACCATTGTCTCTAACTACTGTTGTTTGAATAGGAGGGATCGACAGTCTCTTGCGAGATGCCTTCTCCTTTGACACTAAAGCATGTGAGCACCTCTCTCGGCTCACTGCTACTGGGGACGATAGTTCTGGGTCGCCGCTCCCACTTTCGATCCTGCTTTCTTGTTAGTCGCTCTTGATGCATGTTGGTTGCTACTTTTTTGATTACCATTCCGTGGAGTAACAGATGTCTTTTGATCTAAATTGTTTTTTTGTTAGTGTCTGTTATCAACGTGGATTGTGACCTCGGTGTGGATATTACTGCGTAACTTTTAAGATGTGCTTCCATGTATCGCTTCTGAACAAGTTATTATCTCTTCTGGTGCTTTTCTTCGTTTCCCTCTTGGTAGGTGTCGATGTTTTGGAGAGTATCCCATCTATCTTGAGAAAACTCATAAGAATCATCAGGTGTAGTGTTACATCCTGCTGCTTGTTAATCCACTTTTTAAGAGCTTTCAATATCCACTGTAATACACCTAAGATTATCATCTATCCGCGTAGGATCAAATAGTGATTTTGAGTACTTGCGATAAGTACCACTTCCGTGAGTCACGTACCTGCTCTGATCAGCTTATTTGAGACCTTCATGGTTTCTTTCACTCTCACAGTCATGTATTGGAGATCACAGCTGACAGCTTATGACTTGTTAGGAAACATCTACGGACGACTAAACGGTGCTTTTCCACAGGGGATGTGTTCGCTCTGGTTGCTTTCAACATTACAGATATTGGCTGTTGCTATAGTGCTATGCTTTCTTTTCGGTCGAGAATGAAGCTTCAACTTCGGGTACTTATGAGGCATAGGAATATATGGTGTCTGAGCGCTCTGCGATGCCTCTGCTCGCGTCATGTTGCGTTGTTCTCTCAGCTCAAGCTTCATCTGAGCTTTTTCTTCCGCTCTCTTGATCTTTTCTGCTCCACTTAATTTTGAGCTTCAGCTTCGATCTAGCTTTCTCTACTCGTTACAGCTTCATAGCTTTGTCTCTCTTTCTCTCCCACTTAGCTTTCCCCTCGTCTTCTGTCTCAGCGCTAATTATTCTTCTAAAGCAACTTATCTTTCTCCAAATAGCGGGGCAAATTTTCTTCTTCTAAAGCCGCAGCTATCTTTTGCTGTTCAATCTCCGCTTCCTTAGCTAACTTTTGTTGCTGAACGCGGCTTATTTGAGCCATTTTATTTCAAAGCGGCAGTGAGATCCTTACCGTTAAACCAGCGGACTTGACCTCTCATAAACTCAGCATTGTAGTAGCCATTGTTATTATTTTTGTTAACAACAAATACAAAATATATTGTTCGCAACAAAGTCAATATTACCCTTCTAATTATTTGTGGAAACTAAAAGTGGGAGTTTTTGAAAATTTTGTCTCTCGTAGTTAAGCGAAATACTTCTAAACAAATTACAAGATGTACTAGTATATGCTATATATATATATATAATAATAAATATTGACTGCAATAGTAATTAATACTGACGGGTCGTGGTGATATTGGGGTCATGGTCTAAGGAGGCAGCTTGCATACGTCGACTAGTAGTAGTATATGCTATATCTGTAATACGATTATTAATAGTATCTTGTATATGATTTATGTATATTAGTATTTATTATAGGTATATTATAATATATAGCTTATATGTATTTATATTATATATATATATACTAGTTTATTGAAGAGTAGTAAAATTTCACAAAATCTTGCGGAAAGATATTTTTCCGGGTCGCAGAAACAAAGTAGGTAAAATGTGATACTTCGACAATACATTTACTTGTTCACTTTGTGTCAAATTTTAACGCTATCTAAACAATATTAATAAATATGATATTATTAATTTAATTTATAGTATATATATAGTTATATATATATATATATATATTTAAGTATATATTAATATATATATATATTATATAAATTTATATATATATATATATTGTCTGTCATTGTACATTTTAGTATTATCGTCCTACCTCTCACATGACCAATCTTGCTTGCTATTGTCACTGATCCGCTTCTTATGCCTTGAACACTTGGGACGCTCCTTTATTTTGTCCAATAACTGTTTTCATACAACATTTGCAAATTATGAATATTGATTTGTGGACTCAGTGATTTTATTAACGTTTAATTGCTCTTTGTTTTAAGTGCATCCTTTGCCTTCGATATGTCAAGTAGTGACTTGTGAACTGTTTTATTATTCATACTGTTTGTGATCTTAGATTCTGTGTTTTTTTTTTGGCAATTGTGTTATTAGTAAAAAGTTGCAGCAACTTTTTATGTTCTTCATTACAAACGATTATTTAATTTTTAAATGAATTTTTATCATATTCAATAATACAGCGAAGCTACGTTCAAAATTTTCATTATTGTATGTATAGTTTTCTAAAAATTTTCACGTCCCACTCTCATAAACCCCTCGTAACTTTAATATCTTTTTCACAATGCAATTATTAGTATCATTCTTATTATTATTATTATTATCTATTATTATTTTATTATTTTATTTCTGTTAACTTGTTTATATTATTCATTATGTTTACTTGTTCAATATAGATTTTGACTTAACCGAAACGAGTTTTGTTACTACAGCCTTCTGAACTCCAGTTAACGTCCTGAACGTACATTGATGCTGGAGTTTTTGGCGTCGTATCCGGCATTTCTGCAATCCACATCTTGAGAGAAGTTAATTCATATTTCAAAAATATTTTTATTTTTGAACAAATTTAAAACATTTTTTTTTGAATATTATCAGGCCCATTTCTGGCCTAATTACAATTTATTATTTATTTTTAAAATCACTTTCCTATTCTATGTTTATCTATATTTATAGTTACATTATAATTACGATTAGTGTTATAGATTTGGTCTCCACTATCATATTTTCTATAGCGTTGTAAGTTGCGTTTTAGCGCATTTAATTTCGTAATTGTCCTCCTAATATTTTTACAATTTTAATCATTTTTTTAACATTATTCTCCGTACAAGCGGCCGCTTATATATTTCTCTCATCCTCAGTATTTTTGTAGTATTTTAGTTAGTTATTGGTCTCTGCACATTTTAATATCATATTAGCGTGTTGCAAATCGCATCTTAACATATTATTTTTTTCGTAATATTATTTTCGAAATATTTTTCAATTCGTATTTTAAATATTCTCAACTATGTCCCCCCTGAGCTGCAAATACTGAAATATGAAGTAATTTCCCACAGCCTGCTTCGACAGGGAATACTAAGTTGTATCGGTAAATTCAATACGATGACTGGATCTCACTTTTTACGCTGCTCGAGCTGGCAGCTGAAAAACACCGACTGCCGATTTTCGGCGCTCTAATATATTGCAGCTTCACGTTTTTTGCAGTTATGAAAGACGTTTTCATCCCTGTACTTCCACACCAGCATACGCAACTGAATCCGAATTTTAAACCGGCTTGGGGAAACCGATGCCTGAAAAAGTAAAAAACTTTTGACTGTGGCTTTTGGAGACGTCTTCTTCAGTACTGCGTTATCACTGCAAAATCTCTTGACGTCTCGTTTAGGGGTTGTATTCATACTTGTGCATCTCTTTACAAACTCCACAGATGCACTGGGTTTAGCAAGTTGATGCCAAACTGCTTCCTTGCAGAGAGCACGCTACTTATGCAGATGGGTTGTAAAGCGACTCTTACAGCAGAACATCATCACAAGTTTTGCATATCACGGATCCCACCAGCAATAATTACCACCAGCGTCACCTTCACATGTAAATGAATCAGTCAATGCCATTAGGCACACGGCGCAGAAAGTACTTATTTGTTATCACAACTATCAGGTGTTTACGAAACACATGATTTACACTACGATTACGAGCTTTAGAACGCTCGTTACACTTGCGTCCTTCCTCCCCTCCTCTCCCTCTCCTTATCCTCAACAACAATATCTTACCTACACAACAATATCCTTATCCCAACAACAGTATCTCGTCCTCTCACCTTGATTCGCATCCCTTCCATACCTCAGCCTCCTCCATTCCTTCATAGCCCGCGGCTCCCATTAAATGCTCAAAGTACTTATTGCTGTTACATTATGAGTCATAATATATTCGCTTCAAAATAAGCAAAAGAGTTCGTACGTCGCTCAGTCCTACCCCTTAGCGTCAGTTGTGCTCTTCGTGCCTGTCGGTTCTCAGGCTTTAGTGTCAGTTTCATCCATAACCGAACAGGGTATTTGTAGGAACACTAATCGTTTCGGAGATGCAACAACCGCGTCGATGTCTCGTAAGCTTGGTACAGTGCGGGAATGTTCAACTTAAATCGCCGATACTGTATCTCGCTGCGAGTGTACCAAGCGTCAAATTGCTTTTGGTGGTGTAACTAAGCAATCCATCCACAACTAGTCTATTATGTATCGTGATAGGGTAGTTTCATTGCGCAGATGTCAGTTTTCCTCTCTGAGTAACCTCTGACTGCCAGAAACATCAGGGCATCATTTCGCGCCGCCAATGGCTACAACAATTAAACTGATTGCGTACCAAGACGTCCTTTAACGCTCTCTGTTTCCGTCGTGATTTTATACTGGCTGTACGGTTGCGTGAGTCGGTCAGACTTACCATATTAGGTGGCAGACTTCTGTCCATTCACCTTCTTTGTTGAATGAAACCGCATCATTGATTTTGAGACACTTCTCATCGCTTGTATTCGTGCATTGCTTCCATCAGTGTGTGCTAAGTCCACGAGACTACAGGCGCGCAATACATTTTCTCATCTTAGATAATGTTTTTTTGATCATTATTAATCAGATTTTCAGAGTTTTTCTCCAGTCTCTCAGATTCTCCCTGTGAAACATAAATGTTCGTTCATCACATTGGAAACTCGGCAGACTCCATTTCTCTATGCCGAGTCTTGGCACCAAGATACAACTCAAAAGCGGCAAAGCTAGAATTTGAATCTCTTTAGAGGAGGGCATTCATCCGCTCCCTCACAGTCGATCCGCTTCTCATTCATATGGTTTCTCACAAATGGGGATTATCGCCGACTGGCGATTATGCTGCTACATGCGATCACCCCCCGGACGTATAATAGTCCTCATCTACGAGAATCCACATCACTCTCTGGTTGTATATCTTCTCAAAAATTGACTTATCAGCGCCTTTTTTTTCAAATCCGTACAATTCCGGAAGACATTCATAGAACTGCCTTTTCATCTTTCGGCTTTCGAATTTTCCGCGCCTTTTCGGTTACGAAATGCTAGTCAATCATTTCAACGTCTTCTAGACTCGGTATTACGCGGTTTACCTTCGTTTTCGCCTACATAGACGACTTATTGATTGCCAGTGCTCTCAGGAGAATAACTTCCATTCAAGGCAGTTTTTCCAGGACTTAGTGAATTTGGTCTGATAGTGTCAATTCTTCAAAATGTAATTGGAGTTTCATCGCTAACTTTTCTCGGACTATACGTCTCTGCCGATGGTATACGTCCCCTTGAGGATCGTGTGGCAGCCATTCGTGAGTTATCGAAACCGTTAGCGGTACTTGTCGTTTTTATAGGGATGGTCAACTTCTACCATCGTTTCATACCGTCCGTGCTAAAATTCTCCTCCCGCTCCACGCACTTCTTAAACATCCACGTAAAGGTTGTCTGCTGCTTCTGTCACTGTAGATTGGAACGACGAAAGCACTAATGCCTTCACCGCCTCAAGGAAAGCTTGGCCTCTTCCGTTGTTACTTATATTTCATCCGACACAGCCTGGGGGACAGAATCAACACAGAGCTTCAGGATTTGCGCAAGGGCGTCTAAACAGTTTTGATATACGAATGGTCCTTAGCTTTCTTTCTAAAAAGTTCCAGCCGCCTGAAAAGATACAGGCGCAATTTTGGAAGGGAACTTTCTCGCATTTATTTAGCTATATAGCACTTCCGTTACTTCGATAGAAGGTCGGGAAGTTCCATGTTGTAACTGATCATTTATCCATCACGCATGCCATTAGCTTCCAGTGAAACAGTCCGCTCGTGAAGCCGTCATCTTTTATCTTTATATACCTTCTCAGTTTATAAAGCTAGACAAAGAATGAACTGCTGATTTTTTTTTTTTTAGAGATTTTCACTTTATCACTTTCAGTAGGCAAACAAATTTAAGTCTTAATATAACTTGTTTCCTGTAATTAATAAGATTAGTATTTATTATTTTAGCCAAGCAGTGCAAAGAATATATTTGAAACTTTAGTCTGAAATGTAAATCTAATTCAAAGATTTGTGTATATATAGTTGCCAAAATGCCCGCTTCCGCAGCCTGCATACCTACATACATACTCATTCTGGAACTGGACAGTTACATCTTGTATAATACGAGTTCTGAATGTGTATGAATAGTATGGTACCATTAAGATACCAACTACTCTCAACTAAAGTTCTTATATAAGCTGTTTTCTATTGTATGCTATTCAATGTACTTATATTTTGATTTACTGAAATTATTATATTTTTTCTTTAAGGAAAATATTGACTCGAACTACCAGTGGCCTGTGGAAACACTTTACCATATCTCAGGATGATGACATGAAAGCTACCTGTAATTATTGTGAGTCGTATTTAAGTATAAACGGAGGATCAATGCGTTATTTGAAGAGACACCTCAATATGAAACACCCTACGTTGCCAATTTCTATGACAGGCAAAAGAGGGAATCGCTCAAGATCTCCTATAACTACTGTACTAGAAGAGGCAGATACCGAGACAAGAGGCATATCTCTATCTCCCGTTTCCCAGCTAGAAAGCTTAGTGCTTCACCCTCTGGTTCGTCATCTTCGCCTTCGGCATCCATTCGCGGAGACCAGAGAAGTCGCATGTCGGATACTGTTCGTACTCCTTACCTTCAACTCACGCTTGGAGATCGGACACTTGAATGAGCAGGTTTGTCGAAGGATGCTTTAATAAGTTTATATATATATATATAATATATATATATATATATATTATATATATATATATATATTATAATATATATATATATATATATATAATATATATATATTTATATATATATATATATATATATATTATATATATATGAAGGATGGAATAGAAGATGAATGCATAATTTTGGCACATTATTATACATGGACGTTTCGGGTATATACGTTACCCATCATCAGCACTGCAATTGAAATAAATTAATATTTTATAACACAAATTAAAATAAAATGACACTAATATAAAAAACTGCTATACAATAAATGAACACATAAATTTAAAATAAATAATCACACGAAAACAAGTACTAAGATTGAGTTGGGTTTCATTTACAGAGAAGGCGAATGCCAAACAAAGTTAAGAAAATTGTTTTACAGTGAGAAAAAAAAGAGTTATTAGGTTGAATATATATTAAGATTAATGAGGTGAAGAAGGGGTGGACGAAAATCCTTATTTTGAATTCGGGTTTTTATTCAAAAATGTAGAGAGACTCAAGAATCTTTCTGTCGAGTTGATCGATTGGCGGAGTAGGGAACTAAAATGTTTCTGGATGTGCAATAGAGGTGATTATTTTGAAAGGATGACAGCGTATGGAGGATTTTTCTGGGGTTGTGATAGGTAAACCAGTTCTCATAAGAACAGGTTCTATATTATATATAATAATATATTATATTATATATATATATATATATATATATATAATATAATATATATAGTATTTATATATAGATATATATATATATATATTACTATATATATTAAAATATTTATTAAAATGTAAAAGGAGTAAAAAAAAGTTTGGGGGAATTGAGAGGGGGGAATTAGAAGTAGAAAGTTAATAAAACAGGTAGAAGGAAAGCCCGTTAGGAACATTTGCCAAATAAGTCAGTTAATTTTGAACGAGAACTGAGCCAAAACTATATGCAATGAATCGGAACTATTTGTCCAGTAGCACAAAAATACTTTAAGTATGTGGGTTGTGATAAAGCATGAAGTAAGAATGTTTAATAACGAATTGTGGAATGAAAAGATGATTGAATGTTAAGCGGTTAAAAAAGTTAAAAAAGAGACTGCGTTAAATAAGTTGCTATGAGAATACATTCAGCTTCTCTTTTAGAAAAACCTCGTCATTTTTCATTTTCTTTGATGATAAAGGGCCCGTTATTTTCTTACTCTTCCATTAGGAAAATCCTACTTGAGGTTTTATTCAGAAACGTGTTCATTAAGCCTTTAATTTCTCCGGG
>JABUQX010102608.1:0-10000 GCA_015478945.1 Trachelipus rathkii
CTTCCTACTAATAACTTCAGTGTTCTTCTGTCTTCATACAATGAACTTAAAACAACAGATTATAATAGTAGACGTCTTTGCTTCTTTGAAGATCGTTCATATAACACTTACGCCTAACGGTTGCTTCCGCACGTTGCTAGTGAGGGACTTCCCTTGATAATATTCGTATAAATGGAGTATAAAAAGGCTAAAAATGTATCGAAAAATGTTAAAATAAGTGCTAAAAAATCATAAAAATTTACCAATAGTCTGCCAGAATTAACAGGAAAAGTAATGAAATTACAGGAAAAAGCCTAAAAAAGGTTTAGGAAAGTAGCTGAGTACTAGAAAGTGGCTAAAAATTGCAAAAATATATCAAAAAGGCTAAAAAGGTGCTAAAATCCTAAAACATTTATCAGTAGGTTGCCAAAATACTAGGAAAAATGCTAAAAAAGGTTCACTAAATTAGCTGAGTATTAAAAAATTGCTAAAAATATATACAAAAAATGCTAAAAATACCGAAAAAAGGTTTAAAAGTGCTAAAAAATTTGAAATTTAGCTCTAGGTTGCCAGATTTATAGGAAAAATGCTAAAAAAGGTTCAGGAAAGTAGATGAGTATTAGAAAGTCGCTAAAAATATATACCTAAAATGATAAAAATACCTACGTACACCCACGAAAGAACGTGATGTCATAGCATAGCTGAATAGAACAAAGGGGGGTTAGGGGAGAACCTAGGGAGCTAGAGGGATAAAAGTAACAAATAACATACATGTACACACTAATACGTGCATACACATACATAAATTACCTGGCGAACGTGCATGAATAAGGGGTTCTCCCTGGGGGAACCCCAGTGGGATACGCCAGACATGAAAAATACCCAGGAAGTTAGTTGAGTACTAAAAAGTACCAGAAATGATATATGTGTAACGTCAGGTTGCCAGATTTAGTTAAAAATCTGGCAGCGGTCACTTTATGTACCTATGCTACTGGCCTGTCTGACCTACATAGCGGGTATTACAGGCTGCACACTTATACAAGTAGACTACCGAGGAGTGCAATTCTTTAGGAATTAAATCTTTGGAATTGTAAAAGTTACTAATTTTGAAGTTATTAGTAGGAAAGTGAAAATAAAGGTGGCAAACAAAAGTGTCTCACACACAGTCTGAGGTCTAATATGGCGTAAGTCGGTGAAACCGATTCAGCAGTGAATTTACTAAAATTTTCTCTTAGGGATATCAAAAGTAGGAGTAGGTGGTCTAAAATGGTTCTCAAGGAAGTTAAATATGATTTTATCAACAAGGTATAAAGGAAAGAGATTAATATTAGCAAAGCTTCTTAAATATTGGAGTTCTGAATGAAAAGAAATCCAAGGCCCTGTTTATTCTGCCTGGTAAAACCAAAGATAATTTAAACTTAACCCAGAGAGCAAGTTTCAATAGCAGCGGGAGCCTAATTGGTGGAGGTCGGCTGCAGCACCATGATGGGAAGAACTATTAGTAGACACCAACATAAAGAAACGAAGCCGTGAATCCATCCACCACACTCCATTGAAATTGAAATTTTTATGTTGCTTATTAAGAAAATTTAAAAATAAGTCTGCATGTTCTTTGTTGGAAAAAATTAAGAAGCAGTCATCCACATATCTTTTGTAGACAATGGGTTTGAAGGCTGTATAAGCATTTTTTCGAGCCAGGACCTGTTCTCATGATAACAGAGAAAGGTGCTTGGCAAGGAGGGACCCAAAGGTAAGCACATAGCCACACCAGTAGTAGGGGTCAGATTTGGAATGACGGCTAGTAGCTAGAACCAGCAGGCACAGCTGGCTCTAACACTTCTAGTAAGCGTGACCTACGTCATAGAATACACTTTAAGACAGGGTGCTCACCCCTATGTTATATGTATGGGAGCTTTTTGATTACGTGTATTTAGTTGCGCTAGAATGCTTCCTACCAAGAGTTAAAATCGCCCCTTTCTAGCACTTCTAGCACGATATATCCTACATCATAGAATACACCTAATATTGGTGTCTACCCCTATGTTATAAGGTATGGGGATTCGATTGATGTATATTATAAGGTGGTAGGTATGTTCATTCTAAGTGAGTTAGGTACTCCTGCCCTTTTCTAGCAAGCTTCTTAATGCGATATCGTATGTGACGGAATATACACGATATTGGTGTTGAATAATACATAATCGACACTTCTGAATCGATTTCTGTGGTTTATGATGGAACTGAGTCGCTCCTAATACGAATTAGTATTAGATATTACCCCACCCCTTTTTCTAATGCACCTGTGCAACATTTTTGTTTTTGGAGCTACAAAGCCGAGCCCGGTGTTGACTAGTATGTTTTGAGGTATGCCGAGTCGAGTGCAGGTAAATAATAATAATAATAATAATGCAATTCCTTCTTCTCCTATTGTCATCAATTCACCATCAAAATTTTTATTGAATTTTTCAATATCTCCATTAAAATCCTCTTTTGAGAATTTCGACGTCAATTCTGACCATCAAATATCTCAACAGAACATCTCTGGTTTATGTAATAGTGCAATATTGGAGATTGAACCTTCAAATACAATACCTTTAAAGTAACGGCAGGTGGTGCTGGGAGATTTGTGCCTTCTCTCAAAACCAAAGATGCCCTTTCTTTTTTGTATGTGTCAACATTGTTAGCTTCCAATGTTTCATGTGGCTACGTCAAAACCTAAAAAGGGACTTAAAAGGTTGAAATTTGGTGAGCGTATAAAAGAGAATAAATGAAACAGAATAGAGTTGGAGCCGATTGCGGTGCCAGATTGGTTAAACATAATTAAAATATTTTTGCAAAGGGTGGGTTAGAGATATCGTAACGTTTTCAAATTTGCAAGTTCTTCTCTCTCTTTTATATGTGGCAACATCTCTGCATCATCCACTGTTTAAGCTAAGCTACGTCCGGATGGTAGTCCAGCCTCTGTACCAAAGTGGACTTAGAAAGCTGAAATTTGGTGAGCGTGTAGATGAGAATGAATGAAATAGAATGGTGAGGTTAAAATAACTGGCGTATTTTATGAGCCGTAGCCGGAGCCGGACCGGAGCCGGAGCTGGTGACGGCGGAGCCAGAATGGAATTCAGGCTCCAGCCACATATTAGGACTAGTGAGGTGTCTATATCTATGTTTTTAAAGGTGTAGAACTCATTTTTGAGTGTTTCAGAACCCCAAAATGACTTTGAGACCCCCCTTAGAAAAGCTAAGAACAAGACGAAGGAAGATGGAGGTAGGAAAAGACGAAGAATGAAAAAAGAAGAGGTCTCGTATACCGGATCAAATGAGGGATTGTAGGCGTAGGCACCGACACCGGTGAAAACCGGTGAGGTGCCGAATTAGTAAACGTTACTTAACACTCTGATATTAGTGTAATTATATATGTTTTTGATAAAATAGATCTAATTTTTGAGGTTCCCAAAACTCTCAAATGATTCTGAGAACCCCTCTCCTAGGGTTCCTAATGAAAAAAGAAGAAAAAGCTGTGAGGAAGAGGAAGTAAGATGAATTACGGTTTCAACTCTCTAAAAATGATCACAGGTTGGCAAGACCAAACGCGAGGGTGCCCGCGCCCTCAGGCGCGCCCCGGCCCGGAACCGACGCGGGCACCCGCAGGCGCAATAATACCGAGCGAACGCTAAAAATATTTTGCAGTTGTGGCGTTAATGTAAACTTTTTTTTTAATAAAGTTTTACACCACTATGTATTTTCTTTTCAAGTAATCCGCTTTCTACACTATGAAGTGGCCATTTTATTTTATACTTAAACTTCCTTAATTTTTATTTATAGAAAACCCTGGTTCACTGTTAAATTTTTGTAATAAAAAACATGTTTTTTCGACCCTAAAACTATAACCTGGCCATAGTAAAAAGGCATTAGTCTAGAGGACCCTCCCCATCCATTATGGTGTTTGTTTTTACGGCTTTATTGCCTTACTGTTGGGCTTTACTGTTTCAAGTCCTACTGAACATTATGAGTTCTGTAGAAAATAACTTCATTGTATTATATATATATATATATATATATGAGAAAGATATATATATATATATTATTATATTAGTTGTTGTTGTTATTGTTATATATATATATATATTACTATTATTATTATTATTATTATATTATTATATATATATTGTTATATACATATTATATTATATATATTATTATTATATTATTATTATTATTATTATATATATATATATATTATTATTATTATTATTATTATTATTATTATTATTATTATTATATATATATATTATTATTATATATATATATTATTGTTATTATTATTATTATTATTATTATTATTATTATTATTATTATTATATATATATATATATTATTATTATTATATATTATATATATTATTATTATTATATTATTATTTTATATTATTATTATTTTATATATTATTATTATTATTTATATTATTATTATTATTATTATTATTATTATTATTATATATTTATATATATATATATATATATATATATTATTATTATTATATATTATATTATTATATATAAATATATATACATATATATTATTATTATATTTATATATTGTTATATATATATATATATATATAGTATATATATATATATATATATATATATATATATATATATGTTATTATATTATAATGAACAAGGATGCACACTGTTGCAAGATATTGCTGTTAAAGCTAATCCCCTGCGAGTCCTTGCAAAGATGGGATTGACAGATGTGTCAGATGAGATGTTGGATGATATAAAGCGTAAAATAAGACGCAAGATGACAGGTCAAGGTAGAGGACGTAAGAATTGAGCGCTAAGAAAAAGCTCAAGGTAAAAAGACCTTAAAGAAAAAATGCATTGATATATTTGTTATTTAGTTACCAACTGGCACTACATCTAGCATTACACTCAATAGCATATAAGAAAAAGAACTATCGTTTCCTGTTCATTATACGATCAGCACCCATACATACTTCATTTATTTCTTCCATCCTCTCTAGCATGTACCAACTGAACTGGATCTTTTTTCCATGAACCCCACCCAGATTAGTGTGAGGGAGACCAATTTATCAGCATTAACTCAATCTCCAACACCAATGTCCCGTTCAATATATCCATAGGTTCGTTGGTACTGCTTTTAAATCCATCCAACGTGTTTTTATATCTTAAAACGAAACTGACGAAACCCGATTTAGACCTTCCTTCATCTGACGATCACATATTATACACGGAATCCAATTCTGGTGTACTGTTTCAACTCAGATTAAAGTGTATTCAATGAAGTTCTCACTAGGTGCGTCAGGAGCAAATTATCCTTATAGAAGTTGTATTACATAGAACATTTATTAAATTATTTTGACGATGCCAAAAAATCTCTACCTTCAGTCATGTGTTTTTATAGTTTCAAAGACGAGGCTGCACATATAGATAAAGCGGGTAAAGCCAATAAAGAACAAATATGAATTTCTTGGAAAACGTTTAAACGGTATTTTCTCCTCAAGAAAGACTTGCTCCAATTTTCAGCTGTGATACTGAATTTGATTAACCCGTTCAAATCCTAAATTCGCTCGTAAAATATAAAGTAAACTCCGGTGTTTGTATCAAGCAGAGTCTGAACCCGCTTTACAGTTGTTAAAGCTCATCTCATGTTAGAAGTGAAATTACTAATTCCCAGAGATACTTGGAAATCGAAAATCTGAAGCTCACAGCAAAGTACCCTACCAAACGAGTGGAAACAAAGTTGTTTAATTTTACACAGGGATTATCGAGTATCAATATCCCTAACATTGTGAAACGTAATCTACCTCAGAAAGTAATAATAGGCATTGTTGAACATGAAGCGTACTCAGTTAATTATAAAAAGTCACCCTATAAATTCGCCCTTTTTGGACTTAGAGGTATCAGTCTACATGTAAACGGTCAGCCTTACGGCCGGGACTATGAAATGTTGTATAATGGATCGCAATCTCTATGTTACACGACATTTTTACGATCTAATAGCTAATACTGTTTCATGCAATGACAGCGGGACATGGATAAATCTTGAAAATGCGCTAAGAATAGTAATTTATATGCTTACGATCTCACCGCAGACCTTTCAGCTTGTGACACTAATCTTTTAAACATTTTGAGAAAGGGGACATTAGGGCTAAGTCTCTCCTTTAGTGGAAGTCTACAATCCCCCATCACAGTCCTGGTTTATCTGGAACATCTTCAGCTCATTGAAATTAGAGTAATCTGCGTGATTTTGAATTATTAAAGATGAATGAAGAAGAAATAAAAGCTGTGTTTAAAAACGAACCTCGATTTATAGGAGTCTTCGCTATTAATGAAGTAGGATCTGAGAAACTAGAGAAAGATACTGGTTTCGTGTTCAACACTTCACATCGTCACATTACAACAGGAGGACATTGGATTTCTGTCTATAGGGATAAAAATGGCGTTGTTCATCTGATTGATTCTTTGGATTTAAAATTTATATTGAATAATCAATATATCCTTTCATTTTTAAAATTTAATAATGTAACATTATGGTAAAAACTATGTCTTACCGCTGTTCAGTCCTATCATACTTCTAATTTATGTGGAGTAATTATTGTTATTTATTTCAATTATATGTTTTTTAAAAAATATGTGTTTTAATAAATTTGCAAGAAATTAGATGTAAATACACCTGCTTTCCAACTTTGAACAATAATAGTTCTAAATTATGTAATAAATGCGTTAAAATGAAATAACTTGATTTTCTATCTCCTTTAAAACTTCATATACTAATATATATATATATATTATATATATAATATATATATATATTATATATATAGTATATATATATATATATTATATTTATATATATATTATATATTATATATATTATATATAGATCATATATATAATTATATATATCATATATTATAATATATATCTGCCAGAGTTAAATGATATCAGAGCACTGTAAATAGTTAGAGTGAATCATAAAATTTCACTATTTGATATAGCTGGAAGAGATAAAGTTTTTCAAGGAAAATTTCATAGTTTATGGACGGTCAAGTATTTCTTTAATAGGTTTTTGGGCCCCCCCCCCTGGTTAACAAATTCTCTGTGAATATTGATATTCAGTTAGAATCCAACCATCGTAATCTATAGCTGTGTTTTGTAATACATTTACACAGACATAGCAATATAAGCAGTATTGAAATATCAGTTGCTCATTAGGTGCTGGTGTATTTTGATAAAACCCCAGGGATACATGTGTCATATTAATTCAGTATTTTTTCTGATCTAGACATCCTTACATCTTCCACTGTGATCCATCAATAAAACGCATGTTTTAATTGCATCTGGACTGGTGTCTAGGTTTACAGAGGTAAGAGCAGTCAGCTGCTAAGTTTAAGTAGGGCAGTGTATCGAGATACATACTTCGATATAATATTAAAGTATATATATATGATTACATAATGGATGGACAGTATAGAGAAATTATGGAAACAATCCAATGGTGTTTCAAAATACATTTATAGTTCATGCTGGAAACGATTTAAAAATGAAATACCCATTGCCTATCCATATTTAAAAAATTTCTTTCCGAGATAGCGTGGCTTTAACTCGATCAGATCTTGATGAATCATTTCAAAAGAATGAGGGTTTATACCTTATATTAATATAAACGGTAAACATTTTTGCAGATTCTTCCCTTCAGGAGGTGATCACCATGATGTTTGTGGGTGGAGGTGAAGTTTATTTATATATGTACATGCATTTGTAAATTTTACTAATATACTAACTGTTTAATAAAATTTTTTTCATCATAAGTAAAAAGACTTTTCATATCCTCTCTCGCCCTCTCTCTCTCTCTCTCTCCTCTCTCTCTCTCTCCCTCCTCCTCTCTATTATATATATATATATACTATATATATATATATATATATTATATATTATATAATATTATATTATATATATGCATATATTATATATAATAATATATATCTAGTATATATTATATTATATTCTCATAAGTTTAATGAATTTATTTTTTTCCCACCAGAATGGTGTGTTTCGTGACAGGACTTGAAGCAGTAAAAAGCCTACAGGTATAGTTTACAATAAAGCAGTAAACGACATAGCGCTATAGCCAGGGCGTGAGGCGAGGGGCCCTCTGGGGCTGATTTTGCGTCTATCTGCTATTGATGTTAGTAGCTTTCAAGGTAGATAAAAAATTATGTTTTTATTACAAAAATTTAACAGTGAACAAGGGTGGTTTGTATAAAGTATATATAAAGAAAAAATTTAAAATTTATATAAAATAAAATAACTGTTTCATAGTACAGAAAACGGATTACTTGAAAAGAAAAATACAAAGTAATGTAAACATTTTTATTAAAAAAAAAAAAAAGTGTAGGATTTATTATCGGTTACATACTAAGAAATATATTGGCGTTCGTCGCAGTAATATTTGCGCCTTGCGGCGCTCGGCGTCGTTTCCGGGGCCGGGGCGCGCCTGCGGGCTCTGGGGCAACCTCGCGTTCGGTCATGCCAACCCTGCGATCGTTTAGAGATGATTGAAACCGTGATCCGCATAGATGCATCTTCTCTCAGTCTTTTTCTTCTTTTTTCAGTAGAAAACCCCTTAAGGGGTATCATCATACTCATTTGAGAGTTTTGGGAAACCTTTCAATAAATGAGATTCTATGTTATCTTAAATAACATATATGATGTACAGTTCCTAATTATCAAGATGTTAAGTATCATTTACTAATCCGGTCTACTGCTGCACGGCTGCCACAATTTACCGGTGTCGCGTACCTACAGCATACAATTACTGACATTTCGATTCAGCCATGCGAGATACTCTTCCTTTTCCCTTTCTTCTTTTCTCTTACAATTCATACTCTTCTGTCTTCTTACTAAGACTTACGTCTGGAGCACCGGCTGATAGCATCACTTCTATGAGGGCTGTTATCAAACTCCATTTTGGGGTTCTGAAAACCTCCATAAAATGAATTCTACACCTGTTGAAAACGGATAGAATGACGAATCACCGTCATTTGGTTCTATAATATGTAGCTGGAGCCGAGATTCATTCGCTGGCATTCCGCAACACCAGCTCAGGCGTCCGGCTCCGGCCCCATATGGTTTCGCCTAATAATTTTAACATAGCCTATTAGCTATTTCATTTTTTTTCTCTTCTATATCCCACCATTTTCAGCTTTTCTAAGGTTCCATTTTTTAAAAGTTTAATGGGGGACCGGGGGCCCACCTTCCGCCTTTGACGTTAGCGACTTGAAAACATCTGGATACAACTATATGTTTGCGATACATTATAAGGAAAGACATACTCAAGTTTGAAGAAGATACGATGACTCTAACACCTCTTTTTGCTAAGGTATGCTTTTGTGTCATTTCTTAACCCATAAATGACCCTCGGCTGGGGCCATGGGGGACTCTGGTCTGGTTCGGAAAGTACTATCGTGGAGAAATCTTATTTTTGAGACTATTCCTAGCCCCTGTTGACACTCCGTATTTTGATATGTCATTTTTTTTTTGAGTTTTTGACGAAGGGTACGCTATCTACGAAAAACGCATGTATGTTGGTGCGTTCTAAAAACGCAACGGCTGAAACGCCATGCTCGGCAATAGCGGCAATCGACTCGGCATAGCCTCAAACAATATCTAGATTCAACACCGAGCCGGCTTCATAGCTCAATAAACAAAATGTTTAGGAAAGGGGAGGTGTAAATGTCCCTAATGCTAAACCATGCTTAGGCTAGTGCTTGCGGAACCTTTATAAACACAGATTCGAATCACTTCAATTCCCTAAAACATACTAAACCTCTAATTAGACACTGTTAGCAGTCACATCGATAAGATCGCACTTAGAAGGTGTTTAAGAAGGGGGTGGGGGATACTAACTCATTAGAGTTTAACCACCCTAGCAACTCTATAGGTATTACCTAATGCGATCTCCCCGTATCCTTATATGACCTAGGAGTAAGAAC
>JABUQX010102609.1:7500-20000 GCA_015478945.1 Trachelipus rathkii
CTAATTATCTTTATCATAACCTCATCCTTCTTTCATTGTTAGTTGGTTTGCTCCTATGCATAATGATATAATTCCTATTATAATATATATATATATTATATATATATAATAATATAATTATAATATATAATCTATATATATTATATATATATATATATATATATATATTATATATATATAATATATATATATATAATATATATATAGGACCTTAAGTAAACCTGTTGGTTCTCAAAAATAATTTTAAGCTCATTAAGTTGGTAAAACCTGTGATTGGATTTTATTAACTTCTGTAATTTATATGAAACACTTAAGGAAAATTAATTTTTAATGTGTCATAAATAACAATAAATAACAATAAAAACCTTTTAAAAAAATAAATAAAATAAATACATCTATTTCCACTTATATTTTAGAGCTTCACCAATCTATATATTTATTTTATTTATATAAATATATATATATAATATATATTATATACTATATATATATATATATACTATATATATATATATATATATATAACTAATAATAATATATTAATATAATATATATATATCATATATATATTAAATATATAATATAATAAATATAATATATATATATATAATATATATATAATATATATATAGATGGTCAGATTTTTTAAGCTCACAGTAGTAACAGAGAACGGCGTCCTACTACAGTAAAACAAAATTATAATTTGGAATCAGTCCGAAAATTCAAGGATGGATTTAACCATTTTTTTTTTTTTTTTTTTTTTCCTTTTTTTTTTATAACAATAATAAATTTATTTCTTTTTTTAACTAAAGAATACCCTAGGGTAAATCCGCAAATATGGCAGGAGTCGGGGTCTCTCGGCCTCCGGTGGAACGATCGGGGGGGACTAATCCCCCCCTCCGGGGATGTTCTCCGGAACCCCCGCTCTTCCCTTTTGAGTCTTTGGTGTCGCGGGGTTCTGGAGACCATCCCCCCCGGGGTATGAAACGTCCCCTCCCTCTGAGTCCCCGCGCTCGAAAGCCCCTAAAAAAACATAAAATTTTCCAAAAAAAAAACAATTATTTCACCGAATTTAGGGGGCTCGAGCCGACGGGGACAGAGGGGGGGACCGTTTCATACGCCCCGGAGGGGAAAGTCTCAGGAACCCCCGCTATTTGGAATTTGGAAATCGCGGGGGTTCCGGAGACCATCCCCGGAGGGGGGGATTAGTCCCCCCCGTCGTCCACCTGGAGGCCGAGAGACCCCGACTCCTGCCATCTTTGCGGTTTACCCTAGGGGATTCCTTTAGTTAAAAAAAAAAATTTTTACTTCAAAAAAAAAAAAAAAAAAAAAGTTAAATCCCATCCTTAGAATTTTCGGCTGATTCCAAATATATAATTTGTTTTACTGTAGGACCTGCCGTTCTCTAGCTACATACTGTGAGCATTAAAAAAATCTGACCATCTATATATATATATATATATATATATATATATATATATATATATATATATATATATATTATATATATATATATATATATATATATATAATATATAATATATAATATATATATATATATATATATATATAATATATATATATATATAATATATATATATATATATATAATATTTATATATATACAACACTTATTGTGGACATAAATAATAAATATTTACGTTGAAATAAACTAAAAAATTAAATAAAATGAATTGGAAAATTAATCAATCAATTTGAAGCTGAAAAAATATAAAAAGTAAAGTTCCTTTTTAATAGCAAAAAAAAAAAAAACAACAAATTTCTAATTTTTTCTTTACCTAAAATAAAAAAATTATTACCAACCTTTCCAATACTATTAAATTATTTTGAGGACCACAGTTTACTTAAGGTCCTATATATAAATATAATATTATATATATATATATATAAATAGTATATATATATAAATATATATATATAATATATACATTATATAATATATATATTTGATATTTGCATATACATGTTATAATATAAATAGTAATAAAAAATATTTTATAAAAATATGTTATAATATTTTTTGTTCTCTACGAAAACATATAGAAGAAATATATATATTATATATATATAATATAATAAAATATATTATAATATATATATATAATATATATATATACAATTATAAATAATATAAATATAATATATATATCTATATATATATCTATAACCTCTTATGTTATAATTAAAACGATTCTGGTGTCATTGACTGAGGAAGAAAAATAAATGAGAAGAAATAGCAAGATCTTAGAAGGGAAACATCAGGAAAGAGAAGGAACAGAAAGGAATATGAGTAGCAAATGATGCTCTAGTTTAGTGAAGAATGAAATGGAGCGATAATAAATTTTCAACATTCAAGAAATTATAATCTTATGAAGAGAAATGAATTTTATATTTTTGCATTAATCGTATTTATTTGTTTCTACACTGAAATTGAAAAATAAATTTAAATTCAAATTAAAAATTACTCGTGAAGTAATAAAAGTGAAATAGAGTATACTTTTAAGAAATTGATTCATACAAAAGCAGAACTTGACCTCTACGTCTTTAATATTGATTATTTCAAATGTTCGTCCTTAAAATGGCATCAGAATCGTTTAGTCTATCAAGTTGACTCCTCTAAATGCTACATGGAGTTGGAAACACCTATCAGCCGTTTGTTTGTTCCCATGTATGGATCAAATCTGCAGTTGACGCTAACTCCCAATCCCAAGTGCTAATAGTGATTAATTTTTAATAGTGATATTTTTATTAATTAGTATTATTAGTGTTGTTAGTAGTAATGGTAATAGTTAGTGTTGTTATTCTAATAGTGTTAGTGTTAGTGAAGGTAATATTGCTGGAATTATGAACTTCATTGTTGTTGTCAATAATAACAGCGATGTATGTAATATTTAAGTATGCTGTATGTATATGTACATATATATATATATTATTTTTTTTTTGTATTTCATATTTATTTCTATAAAGAAGACCCCACCGATAGCTCAGTGGTAGTAAGCACTCACCAAACAAAGAGAGGGAGGTCCCAGGCTCGCAACTGGTCGGGTGGAAGAATGTGAGCGATTCTCTCCTTGGGCTTGGCTCCGTCCTGCTCCGACATTAAGTGAGTTACACCCACTCCTAGATAGGGCTCTGCCGTGAGCTGTGGTGTTTATCTGTAAAAAAAAAAAAAAAAAAAAAAAAAATATTATATATAATATATTATATATTTACAGTAATTAGTAAATATATATAATATATATATAGTATATATATAAATATATATAAAATATATATATATAATATATAAATATATATATATATATATATATATATATATATATAATATAGATATATAATAATAAGTGTATAATCAAAGCATATTTCGCCTGCCGTTTGAATACGTATTATATATAATAAGACGGCCAGTATTATATATTTATTAAAAAGTTTTTACAACAGTCTTCATAAGAATGATAAATTTCGTAAGCTTATCGTCTTAATTTTCCACTGGAGACCTCCTCAAACAAAAACGATTTTATTGAGACTAAATAAAAAATTATTAAAATTTTGTAAGATTATGTAAAACAGTTGAAATTATGAAAAAGCTAGTTTAATTTAAGTAAATTTTTGCTTTATATAAAATTTATTTGATAAATGGTGTGAGTATGGGTAAGAATGTTGTTAAGTGTGGGATTGAACGTATATTCTCCTTTTGGTTAAAATTGGGAAGGTTCTGTATGCATAGTGAATTCATACTAACGAGTTTTTACTTTTGGTGAGGGTCTAGTACCCTTTAAATATGGGCCCGTATCTTTTATTTAATAGTTGTGATTGAGACCTAGACGCTATGTGAGGTGAGAGCAGAATTTTGAGAATCGTAAATTATCAGATCGATGTTTATGTTGATAGAGTCTTCTGATAAAATCATTTGTTTCACCTAGTAATGTGAGGGTCATTGATGGCAGGGGATTTTGTATATGCATTGTGATGCTATTTTTGTAAGTGAGTTGGAGTTTGAAGCATTCTATTGAAGAGAAGGTGTTAGAGGAGTTAGTCCTAATAATGAAGGATAAAGTTTGCCGATTTGTTATGTGGTTCGTGAGGAATGGGGTAGATAGGTGAGGGAGTTGCGTGTTTTGTCACGGTGGTTGGGATTGTAGAATTATTTTTTGCTTATTTTAAGATGAACTTGGATAATGTGGTTGATAAAAGATAGTTTTCTTGAACGTACTGAAATGGTTTTTTTAATTTCATTATGAAGAAGAGTAGGAGAACAGATGCGTAGAGCTCTCAGGAAGAGAGAGGATAGAACACCAGATTTAATATGTTGAGAATGTGTGGAGTACCAATGGATGTAAGAAGGGTTGGAAGTAGGTTTACGATAAACGCTAAAGAGTAGGGTAGGGCTGTTGTTCCAAGAGAGGAGGGTATCAAGGAAAGGTAGGGTGTGATTGTTAGAGAGTTCCATTGTAAATTTTATATTAGGGTGAATAGAGTTGATGTAGTCAAGAATGAGAGTTGGGTTGGTGGTTAAGGGAGTGGAGATAAAAATATCATCCACATAGCGAAACCATGTGGTGTTGGACAGAAGAGGGTGGTTAAAGTATGAAAAAAGTGTTCTATAAGTTTCCATAAATATGTACTAAGAATTGGGGAGAGGAGATCACATGCTTAGAGACCAGTATTTTGTTTGTAGTCAGTTGTTGAGTTAAAATGGAAAAAATTGTGTTCAAGGGTGAGTAAAATTAGTTGTTTGAGGAGAGGGAAAGGGTAATCTAGGTTGTAGTTGTTTTCGTTAAAGAATCTTTCTAATAGAGAGATGGTAAAAGGAACGGGAACTGACGTGAAAAGGGAAGTAACGTCAAAGCTGAGAAAGTGATTGTTATGAGGCAAAATGTTGTGTGTTTTTTGAATAAAGTCTTCAGAGTTTTTTAGGTGGGAGGGTGAAATATGTCCAAGTAATGGTTTTAGTTGTTTGGACAGCCATGAGGAGAGTTTATATGTAACTGAATTAATGTTGGAGATTATAGGTCTGACAGGGATGTTGTTTTTATGTGTTTTAGGAACACCGTAGAATTGAGGTATGCGGGGTAGTTTGGGTTTTTCATATTTCAACTGTTTTACATAATCTTACAAAATTTTAATAATTTTTATTTAGTCTTCAAATAAAATCGTCTGAGGAGGTCCAGAAAATAAAGAGACCGAAAGCTTACGAATTTAACATCTTTATGAATGACGTTGTTAAAACTTTTAATAAATATATAAATAAGGCCTTATTATTATAATAATATATATATATATATATATAATAATAAATATAATATATATATCATATAATATATATATATATATATATCTATAAATATATTTATTATAATATAGTATATATATATAATATATATATATATATATATTTAAAGATTTAAACACAAAATTACTTATTAATTTAAAGTATATAAACATTATGGACGAAAATTTCATTCTAATTAAAGACTAAAGAATTCTTTTGGAGCGTCGGACAAACTAAACAGCCACGACAGGTCGTTGAGAACCAAATCAGGAATTGATAGATCGATAATTATATATTGGAGTAAATTTAAATAATAATGAAAATAATAAACAAGCGTCATTTTCTTGAGATTGCATTTAATATTTCAGCATTAGGTTCACAATTTATGAAGTAGATTTTTAAGTGCATGTGAATGTATAACCTCGTATAATCTTGTACGTATGTGTAACCTTGAATTCACACTTTTTCAGTATGCTTAGATTTTTCTGCGTTCGAAAGATGTGTTAATGTTTGGTATAGAAATACAGTGTATTGATCAATTGGTGATTTTGTTTGCAAGATTCAGAAATGGTTTACACGCGCGAGCGCGAGCACGTGCACACACACACACACACACACACACACACACACACACACAATAACAATAACACAATAATACACAATAATAATAATAACACACACACACACACAATACACACACACATACAGGCAGCAGCATATATATATATATATATATATATATATATATATATATATATATATATATATATATATATATATAGTATATATATATATATATATATTAAGGTTACATATATATATATTGAAGTGACCGCAGTGATAGGGGGGGAGAAAAATTATTTCCCGAATTTTGTCAACGGGAACCCCACAAAATGATCAGTCCTTGCAGATTTTCGATAGCCAAAGTTTGAGTACGATTGGAGCATGTGAACCCATGACCGCTGGGCGTTCAAAGTTTCAAAAAACTCGAATTTTATTGGCTAGCGACGTCTTTGGGCCGTATCTCTGAAATTTCTTAATATTTTCTTTTTTTTTCAAATAATAGGCAATATTGTTCTAAGTAATTCTATATTATATACATATTTGTTGCTACTAATAGTCGAACCGAGCCATAACAGCCTTTGTCATCAAAACGTGACTAGGAACCCCTATTAACGAACTTATGATATGAGAATTATTTAACATTTTCAAAGTATGAAAAAATTTAGTTCAAAAAAAATATTAATAGTTTTGTTTTGCTATTTCAATGAATTTTTAATAAGAAAAGAGAGTGACATTGTATCGTTTGCATTCTTTAAGAAGGATAAAAATAATGAATAATCTATTCTAAAGGTTTGCTCAAAGTGATTTTTTGAAACATCAGGATACAGCTTTCGGCTTTTGTGTACTACCTGTAAAACATATTGTTTCTGCTCCTCATATTTAGTGAGGAGGTTATTAAAGTCTGTAATTAATTTCACCCTCGTTCTGCCACATCATTAACTACTCACCTTTAGTGACTTCCGTCCAAAACCCTTCCTTAAAATGTATATTTTCAGGCCAGCTACTGCGTTCTCTGAGAAAATCTACGTTAATCTGGAAACGCTCAAGAAATTCATGGTCCCTTGGTAATTAAACAAGATAACCCTGCATTAATCAGTTCTTCCCAACTGGTGTCTTCTAAATTTGGAGTTTACAATTAATGAGTTTTCTGTCTCGTCTCGGTGTCATTTAAGACTTTGTTCGCCATTTCCGATTTCTCTTCGTCTGAAATTGAGGGATCAAAGAACACGACCAATTCTGCATTAAAATACCACAAATGGTTTGAGAACTTCACCAGAACTCTCTCAGAGATATCTTTGTCAATCTCCTGATAGTTCAACAAACCGCAGGAGGTCAAAGTCTTGCTTGGGAGCCAAGTGTGCTTTGTGGGCATTGAACCAAGCTTTGCAATACACTCTAACGAGGAAAAATACAGACAGCTTCTAAGGCATGTTGTTCTTCATGACTCAGTTTGAATTATCCGCGGAATAGAAATATCTTCAGACAATGTAGATGGCCTTGGCCATCCACCTGGCATGACTGATGGTACCTGGAGATTTAAATTCCACTTTCGTTCCATTCATTGCTCCTACAAACACCAATACCAATTGTAGGAGCTCCTTGTAATCGTCTCTGGGTGGCGAGTTTAGTGTTACAATCTGCAGTTATGTTGGCAATTACAATTTTGTTGATGATACCCGAGTCATATTGTTTCTTGTTGAAATTCGCCCATGCATTTTGGAACCTCTTGAATACATCGGGTTGAGGCCCAGTTGTTGATCCGAACTTACATTTGATCGAAAACACCTCTCAGCATGACTTCAAGAATATGGTGGCGGCAAGCTAGGTAAAGCAGCTCTCTACCCAAGATGTTTTCCAAAATTGTACAAGCTTCTTTGAGCCTTCCTGTGTTTGATGCAGTGGTGTCGAAACACATTGCCTTGATAGTATGGGTGACACCCCATTCCTCGAGACACTCTTAAACAGCCAGGGCTTTTTCTTCACCAGGGCTTTTGTCTGCTACAGGAACTCCTAGCAGTTGTTCATTTTCACCATAAGAAATTACAACAGCTATTAGTTCTTTCTGATCTGTCTTTAGAACGTCTGGTAGAAGTTTTCCGTCCCAATGAACTACAGCAGCTTCCTTCTCTGGTATAAATTCGTTCCAAGATCTCTCAGTGTATTTTCTCTGAATTTTGCCTTTCATGGATGGTGGTTTTTTACACTTTGAACTTCTCAGGATTCTCCCCAAGTGCTTCTATGGTAGGTATGAGTATTCGTGTGGCATTTCTGTCAGATACCTTACACCGATCCAACAACAGAGATAGTTTCATGGTTAAAAATTTCAATAACGCCACGCTTCATCCTTTGCTATGAGATGGTCCAGGAAGTTCCTCGGTTTCTTGAGAAGTACAAACGTCCATTGGCATCACATCCTCGATATCTTCATCGCATGTGTTTTCCTCTTCATCACTGTCCTCATCTTCTTCATCATCAGTCTCTATGAACAAAAGAAGAGAAAGAAAAGGACCAAATTAATTATGAAAATAGTTAAGCTACGTTGCTTATCTTGTATTGTTGGTGCTTTTGTAAAAACTAAACAATAGAACCAGGGGACGTAAAGGTACCTAGCAAAAGATCAATATTCAAGCAAAAATAAAAGAACCTTACCCATGTCGAATAAACAATCCGCTTGAATTTGCTCATTCATTATCGCAAGTTCCTTTTGTATTTTTCTTTCTTCAGCTCGAGCTAACTTCAGATCATCAAACTCCAAGCATAGAGCCTGGCTGACCCTTTTCCCTTTGTTTCAAAGAAACTCCATTGTCCTCTTCTGATTTCATCATGGCCATGGCATGATGTGTGATATCAAAGATATCATCTAATTATTATTATTTTTATTATTATTACATCCACACACACACCACACCACCACCACACACACCACACCACCACCACACACCACACACACCACACTTCACCATGAAAGAGTGACTTTTTATTAAAGAACCACCACTCATGGGCAGAGCCCCATTCAGGGAGGGGGTCTTGCACACCAAAGTTTCATCCGCTAGCGCAAATTACGCAGATGAGCACAGACGCAGGCTTTAAAGTGAGGGGAGATTAAATTCAGCAGGGAACACAGAAGATGGAAGAGAATTCCACAGAACAGAGGTGACAGGAAAGAAGGAAGCACCGCAGCGAACTAGCCTGGAGTTACCAAGACCACACAAAACTCGGGTGCAGACACAGCAGCCCCCTTTGTGCTACGAGGGCGTCGTAAAGGTGGTGGTACGCGAGTGTAAGTTCCCCCTGTAGGAACACCCGCCGCCGTGGCACCTACGAAAGTTATTTATTATCGATACAGCTGATGGGATCTCATTATTACTGGTCGATTTCAAAACCCACCATTTTGCCTTAAAATTGAAAATTAGGGATATTTTCAGCTTAGATTATACGAAGTTAGGGACATTTAACGGAAGAGACGCACATTTTTTTACTTGATATTTCCCTTTGTATATGCAGTAGCTTGGGATTTGTTCTTGGAACAAATTTAAATTCTCCAAAAACAAAATTTTGTAGGGCCTCTTGTGGCCTTTGAATATACAAAAAATTATCTAAAGTAAAAAACAGTGTATCTCACAGATTAATACAAGCCCTGAAAATTTGATGTTGATCGGATAAGTAGAAAAAAAATCCGTATTTCACTTTTTAAAGCGTTTGAATTTTTGAAAAAGTGAAATATTGACATATTTTTTTTTCTACTTATCCGATCAACATCAAATTTTCAGGGCTTGTATAATCGGCAAGATACACTTTTCACTTCAGAAAATTATAAAAATGTTACCAAAAGTTAGCAATTTTAAAAAAATTTCCGAAATTTTTTTTTGAAAAATTTGTTCCAAGAACAAATCCAAACTACTGCATATACAAAGATATTATCTACATAAAAAATGTCCATCTCCCCCGACTACAAATGTTCTGAAAATTTCATGCAGATCGGAGTAACAGGAAAAAAATATCCCAATTTTTCAAATTGAAAACCCAAAAATAGGTTTTGAAAATCGACCAATGCTCAAATATGGGGTCAAATTTCAAAATTCTGTTCCTACACTTTTTAGATAATAGTCCAATCTTTGTATATTTCAAGTTTGAAGTCATTTCCAAAAATAGTTTAGGAGGAGTTTCGACAAATGTCAAAAACATAGGTTTTGAAAAATTGAAAATACCAAAACTATAACAACAGACACAGAAAAACACTCGAAAACGACGTTTTAGACGTCAGAAAAGCTACAGTTTAGCGTTTAAAGTGTCAAAATCGGCTGAAAATTCCGAATTTTATGTCCATTTTTAGGGGGGGGGGTGAAAATTGGGCTCAGCCTGAAGCAAAAATTGGACCTACCCCTTAAGTGAGGACAGAATTTTGTAAGTCATAAATGACTCACAAAATTCTGCCCTCACTTTACACAGATCACAACTCAATCACAAAATTAACATCAATGACATGACCCCTATCATACAAGTACTTGACCCTCTACAACGCAAATTAATTGAATCCATTTGCATAAAAAATCTCCCCAACTATAAAAAACTACAAGGTGAATACTCTTTAGATCCCACACTTAACAAATTATTGATCATCACAACTTTTTTTTCCAAAAAACTTAACAAAACATACCTAATTACTTATTCTTCTTACCATTTTATTATATTTAAACTTTCCACTTTTCACAGTTTTTTTAAATTAAATTTTTTGTCTTCCATTCACCGCGTCCAACAGAGGATCCAGCACGGATCGAAAGCTTACGCCCTTCACAACACAGAAGACTTTTTCTAATGTGTAATATTTATTTTGTTTAAGATTACTTCAGGCTTCCTATTATTCTACCTACATAACTTAGCTATTAACAGCTTCGAATTTATATATATATATATATATATATATATATATATATATATATATATATATATATATATAGTTGTTATATATATATATATATATATATATATATATATATATATATATATATATATATATATATATATATATATATATATATATAACGGCCTATACGGGTAAACCCAGGGCAGACTAGGTCTTAGATTATTTTTGAAACTTTTCGCAAACTTAGATTATTTTTGAAACTTTTCGCAAAAAGACAACCTCAATTAGAAACCAAAGAAAATCATGCTCAATATTTCCTTACATTATATACAAGCCATAGTCTCAATAGAAAATTTTTAACAAAATCTTATATTGTAAAGAATATTCATATAGCATAAGAGCAGCATATATATATATATAGAGCAGGCAGCATATATATATATATATATATATATATTATTGTTATATATATATATATATATATATATATATATATATATATATATATATATAATGGTCCCAAGTGGGTTTGAACCCCAATTCCTTTAAGATGGAAAAACTAAGAAAGTTACCTCTCGACCACAAATTACAACATACAAATGATTGTTGTTTATATTTTTAAATAGATTTCTTCCGATTTAGGGAAAAGTGAAAACCCATTTTAAGATGTAGCTATTTGGCCAATTACAGCAGCAGCAGCAGCAGCATATCATCACATTTTCTACACGAATGGTGAAAAAAACTATACAAAATCCCTTTTAACTTTAAATTAACTTTTGAAAACCGAAAAGAAACAAAATCAAATTACCATTTCTGTTACAATTTTTTGACCATCCTCCCGATAAAGAGGTCATAGGCGTATCGTATTACAATTACATATATAGTTAGGGTATGAATATGTAAAAACTGTATGAGGATGCAAAACATGTTACAGAAGCATATATATATATATATATATATATATATATATATATATATATATATATATATATATATATACTCCTAGGATTATTTATGTAATTCGTACAATATAATGTGAGCATATATATATATATATAGAAAGAGAGTATATATATATATATATATATAAGTTACAGCATATTGGCTATTATTAGCACATACAGTTGAAAGTTACACATATACACATACACATACATATTACATATATTCAGTATTGCACATAGCACATACATGAAGGAGGCTACACATTGCCATGTTGTATATGCATGGTCATTAAGCTGCTGCTGCTATGCTGTTGAAGAAGAGCTGAGCAGCACACATATACATTGCTGTCAGGGTTAAAGCAATTACATACATTCAAAAGGCTGGCTACATACAAGCATGCACATGAGTTGAAGGCATACAGGGAGTTGGCTGGCTGGCTGGCTGGCTGGCTGACATTACATACAGCTATTATTATTATTGTTGCTGGTAAGCTGTTATTATTATTACACATATGAGCAAAAGAGAAAGAAAGAAGAAAGAGAGAGCATATATATATAAAGAGCATGTGGAAAGAAAAAGTATATATATATATGAAAGAGAAAGAAAGAGTATAGCAGAAAGAAAGAAAGAGAAAGCATATATATATATATATATATATAGTTGTTGTTGTTGTTAGTTATATTTATATATATATATATATATATATATATATATATATGACTTCTTTACAAATAACTGTAAGTGATGGATGAAAATGGATGTCATTTTTGAAATCGGTTCTGTAAATAACATTTAAAATACTTAAAAATGTTAAAACAATTTCTTCAGCGCAGA
>JABUQX010102609.1:25000-37500 GCA_015478945.1 Trachelipus rathkii
TTGGAGAGAGAAACTTCAGGGGTACCTCACTTTTCCAGTCTGACACTGTAAAGCTTCCATTAATTTTTTGGGCACGCACTAACTTTTGCTTTTTGTCTCTCGGGTTGTTAAAAATTTTTTATCGGGTTGTTAATAAGATTTGTTGGATGAGTAATGTAAAGTGTGAACTTCTCATTTCATACCTGCATCAATATTAACGTCACTGGAACATAATCTTTTCATACTCTTATCATGTGTGTTCTGAAAATCAATTAGTACCTCTTTCTTTTTCCCATTCGATTGAAATTGTATCACATTGACCAGTTGCTCAAGATCTTGCTACCATTGTCCTTATTTAACTTCAACAGGGCTGATCATATTTATGCGTTATCTGTAACAAGGGTAATTACTAATTGCTATTACTAAGCTAAATTAAATCTCGGAGAAAGCAGAAGATAACACTGCAAGAATTACTATATAGGTTAAGAAAGAGTTGAGGAGGGGAGGTGAAGAAGATAATAATAGCTCCGAATAGTCATAGGTGGAATTAGAAGCAAAGATTTGAGCAAAAATTTCAGCTGTAACGGAAGTTAAAACGACAGTTGTGTTGTCGTGAGGGGTGATACAAGAGGTAAAGTTGAAGTCAAAATTATTTGCAAAATGCTAGAGTAGACGTGCATTTTTTACGGAGAAAAGAATTTTTGTGTCACGAAGAACAGATGAAATATAAGTTGCGTGGGTTTCTGCAGTTTGAAGGCGTCGATAATTGCTGAAGGCAGCGTCCCTGTGGCGAGTAGCACGAGAACAAACAGAGTTAAATCAAGATTTGTTAAGTTAGTTGAAAGGAAAGAATATGGAATGTACGTCTCTATGACAGAGAGAATAATTTCGGTAATACGCTCAGTACGCTCCGAGGAACCCTTCCAACAGAAGCAATAATCATTCTATGGGAAATCAAAGGAATATGCACAAATCCGACCAATTAGCAGCACCGAAGTTCCAAACACGCTTCTTCACCTTAGGTAGGGGTCTTTCCTGCGGAGAAATTGAAGAAAAATAGAACGGGATACTAGATAAGAAGGTGGTCGGAGGAACCCGGAGGAGGAAAGAGTTTAACAGAATAAGAACAAGGATCAGAGGTTACGAAAATGCCTAGAATGTTAGTCTCACCTCCAGGACGATCTGGGATACGGATAGAGAGCTGCACCAACTGCAAGCTCACCAATTCTATCTGAAGAATTAGAGGAAAGTCATTGGTGGATGTAAAGGTTGAAATCATCAAGAATGATGATTTCAGAGAAAGCTAAAGAAGATAGAATGTGTTCTAATTTTCGAATTTAATAGTCGAAGATTTAGGATAGTCAATTGAGTTAGGAAACAGATATAAGTAACAAATGAAGTAAGTATTTGATTGCCAAAATAGCTTGAGCCATAAAGTAAAAAATTCGAAAGACTCTAAATGAGAGATATGAAAACAAAGAACATCAGAGCACACATAAGAACAACAACAGCCTTTGACCTAAAATTGAGGATATAGACGATGAGAGTCAATAGGGTTGGGATGCGCGAGAACGCCCAACACCTGATTCTCACTAAAAAAAATGGTATATGGTTTATTGATGAGGAAAGCTGTAATGTTCAAACAAGTAGAAATTAGAGCAAATACTGAGAAGATTGCAGAAATTCTTGAAGAAAGAGGACCGTGCATCGGAACAGGCCGGCAATTCGGTGACAGAACGAACTCTACCACCGGAGGACGTCAAGTAACAAGAAGTGATGGGAAGGGGATTGGGTGAGGGGGTATATTTGAAAGTCGTACTCCTAGGTTTTTCCGAGGTAATCGTGCAGTATTCATTTTATTTTTTTCATAGAAAAGATTCTGGAATTCTTCTAATTCTGGTGTGATAAAGGATAGCTGACTCCAGTGAAAGAAGGATGTGGATATGAGCGCAAGGCCGAACCGTTGGGATAGGAAGCGCGAGAGTTGTCCCCAAGAGAGTCTTTCCAATATGAGAGGAGAGTAAAATACTGGTTTGTGATTTTGCCCACCCGCAAATTGGAGATAAGGTAAATCCCCCCGAAGCCCGGCAAAATAGGGAGGGCACTTCACTACCATTATACTATATATACTGATATGATATATATTTATATACAAATCATATATATATAATAGATTATATATATATATATAATATAATTATATATATATATATAACTATATACCCTTATATATATATATAATATATTATACTATATATTATATATTATATATATATATATATAATATATATATTATTATATATACTATATAGTATATATATTATATATATATATATATATATATATACATATAATATATATCTATATATATATAATACTATATATATAAATAATATATATATTTTACTAGTATATATATTATATATTATATCTATATATATATATATATATATATACTATTATATATATACCACACAAGTCATATATAATATGATATTACCTTATATTATATATATATCACAAAATATGGTTTCAATATAAACCTATATATAATAAGAGTGTGTATATATATATATAGGTTATCATTTAATATAGTGACATATATATATTTTATGAGTATCAATATAAATATATATGACAATATATAATATATATATATATAAGATATATAATGATATATTATATATAATCTATATGTATAATATATATATAGTAAGATATGATATATATATAATATTATAATATATATTATATATAAAATAGATATATATATAATATATTATATATACTAATAATCATACTATATATATATCATATATATTATATATATATTATAATATATAATATATTATAGTAATATATATATTATATACTTATATATGTATATGTATAGTATATATATATATTATACTATATATATATAATATATATACGTAAACATAATATAATATGGGTTCTAGAAGAGTGATATTGTACTGTAGTATATAACATACTTAATAGCTATTAGACATTAGATCGCCCTATAATATTATATAATATATATATATTATATAATATATATATACTGCTTTACTGCTTTGTCGTCCTCGCTCCCCCTCCTATGAGAAACGGGCAACCTCAGAATAATCTATTCCGAACGACCAAGCGAACATCACACACCACTATTAAGGGTACTGGACAATTGCGTCTGATGTCGCAAAAAAGCAGATAATCTATTAGAATGTTTTGTGTGTCCACCGATGGCACTAAAGGAGAAGCGGGGACACGAAAAAACACCGGGGAGGCCAAAGACGGCAGCAAGCGAAACTCAGTCGTAGATAACACGCCTGTCGAGGCGTAACACGAGCGCACTAAAAAACACACTGACAGTCTTCTTGACGAGTAGTACATCGAGTCGTTGAAAAATAGTCTAAATCTAGATGACTATCTTTCTGCCGCAGGAAGGTGAGCCCTGAACGGATACCGTGGCGCAGTTTTACCCCGTTGTTTAGCGTGCAAAGCTTGTTCCATGTTGGCAACATATTCGGGGTGGTATCGGCTTGTTGGAGAATGTACTTTTGCATAAGTATATATATATATATATATGAGAGGGCAAGTATAGCCTATATAAGTATTATATATATCGCGCTATACCCTATATATTATAACAGTTCACGTCCTCATATTGAGTGTAGACGTGCTGAGTGGTAATAATATATATATATAATCCTATATATTACCAGTACCTCTATCATCGTGAGGTAGGTACCGATATATTAATATTAATTATTTTGCAAGGGTGAGTACGATATTAATGTTTGTATTTAAATTTACTACACATAATACCTATCACAATACATATACTATATTACTACACTAGGATGCCCATATACTAGTGTATTACTCCTAACCCTTAACCTGAGTATATAATACCATAGTATATAGTAAGTCTGACAGTAGATGTGTGCCTACGCTTACTGTGTGTAATTACTTACTATCTACTATTGAGTAATACAACAACACTAAGATTATTAATATAATCGTGTAATATCTTATACCACGAGAATATGAGTAAGTAGTAGCTCTATATAACTATATAAGGGTAATATTATATATATATAATACACTATATATATATATAGTACTCTACACTACTATATGTGTATATATATACGTAGTACAAATATTATATACATGTGATTAATGATCTCATCATCTCGCCTGGTACATATATATATATATATATATATAGTATTTGAGATATATATATATATACACTATACAGTATATATATATATATAGCTAATCGTTTGTAGCGTTATATATATATATATAAAATCGTTATAGTGTATTGTTTACACTTAGCTTATATATATAAATATAACACATATATAATAAATATATATATATACTTCATATGTAATAATCACGTATTCAGACTACTATATAATATATATGGTCCACGTATACCCTAATATATACTATATACGTATGGCTCACATATTTATATACGGCATAAGTAAGGCGTATATGTATTGACTATAAGGTTGACGCTATAATATATATATACTTAATCCTATCAAGATAACAAAACAACACAGGCCACAAATCATAAGTTTTTATCTATTTTACCTTGTTGTCTTATGAATCCTGATACCTGTTCTTATGTATCAGAGGTGGTGCTAGACATAACAAAAATAACGTTCATGAGGTTCTTGAGTCCTATGTAGGTATATTAAATTTATGTCGTATTCATTTTACACACAACAATCAAGATAAATACACAAATAAAATTGGATTCTTTTCTCAAGTAACATGCGTGTAGATTATATGAACAAAAATCGATGATTTAAATAAAATATGCAAACCTCGCCAACATATATGCTCTGAAAATTTCTTATTGTAATACCAAATTAAAATGTCGTTGATTTTCTCGCTCATAATATATATATATATATATACTATACTTTACGCTAAATATATAATTATATATATATATATCCAACCTCTCCCAGATATCTAGTTATTACGTGATCGGTATTAATATATGTTTTCTATCATAAATATATTAAATATATCAGAGCTGAGGTGAATGGCCCCTAAAACTTATAATATAAGCAGCGGTAGAATTCTCTGTTAGTAAAGTAGTTAGTTACTAATATTTTATGGTATATAACTATATAATATATATATATATAACTGATTATATAGCTTTATTCGTCTGGTTATTGGTTAGTGAGGATTTCACTGGGTGTTATATATATAGAGGGGCTATATATATCCCGTATTATTACCTTATAGACGAAGAGTAATAATTTAATATTACTAGTACTATATGATGGTTATTATATATATAGCAGTTATTTTTTTAAGACGAGATAAGTATATATATGATATATATAAATAAATATATAATTAATATATATTATATTAATATATTATATATATAATATTCTAATATAATATATAATATATATATAAATATATTATATATATATATTTATATATCATATAGTATATATATAATATATATATATATATATTTATGTATAGTATATATATATATATATATATATTTATATATATATATATATATATTATATATATATATAATATACTATATATTATATATTATATATATATTTATATAAATTATTGGGCATTTCATGTCATGATAGTGGATTATCAATTAATGTTTTTCATATGTATAAACAGCATATATATAATATATTATATAATATATATACTATTATATATTATATATATAAATACAGATATATATATATATATTATAGTATATATTATATTATATATAATAATATACTGTATATATATATATATATTATATATAATAATATAATAATATATATTATTAAGTATATTATAATATACTATTATATATATAATATATATATTATATATATATATATAATTATATGATATATATGGCTTATAATAATATATATACATATATATATTTTATATATATATATATATTAAGTATAAATATAATAATGAACTATATATAGAGATGAATCTTAATATAGAATACTATAAAATATATATATTGTTATTATAGTATAACTAAATATATAAATATATATAATTATATATATAACTATATATATATATAATATTATATAATATATTAATATATATATCATATATTAATAATAATATATATATATATAAATTATCAACTAAAATAAATATTTATAATTATATATCATATATATATAATACTTATATAGCTATATGTATACTATAAATAAACTACCACAATATATATAACTAGTGCTAACCTTAATACTACTACTAAAAATAATATATTATATAAATATATGATAATATTAAATAAATAATAATAAAAAGAATTGTATCTTCTATTAATATTAAGTGTATATTTTTATATATATTGTTATTTTATATTATTATTGAACTAATCCTAGTATATATATATAACTATAATATATTATATATATAATATATATATACTATATGGTATTATTATATAATTATTATTAATTATTATATTATTATTATTATTCCATTATTTATTCATTATATTTAATATTATTTACTGAGAGTTTAATTATATTATCATATTGAATTTACATTAATATATTATTATAAATTATTATTTATTATTCTCTTTTCGTATTATTATTATATTTAACTATTATATATTATTATATTATTATTATTAATTATATATTCAATAATTAATATTATTATGAGTGATTATTATTAATATTGAGTGTATTATTATATTAATTATTTTTAAAAAATATTATTATTATTATATTCACTATATCGAATTATTATTATTATTATATATATTAATATATATATAATTTTATTATTATTATAATTATTGTTAATTAAATATTTCCATTAATATATATTTTAACTTATTATTATTGTATACACGTAGTATTTATTATTATTGACTACATTGAGTAGTTATTATTATTATTATTATTGAGTATGATATTATTATATTAATAATTATTAATATTATTCTAATATTAAAGTTATTATTTCACAATTATTTATTAATATTCTCTACACCATAATTTCACTATTATATATTGTATTGATTATTATATTATTATTAAGATTATTATTACTTGATTATTATTATATTTATATTATTCACTATTTATTATTACCACCTAACCCATAGTCGTGTTCGATCCACTCTTTTAATGGCAATGTTACCTATTTTTTTAAAAAAATATAATATATATATTCCCCGAAATCTGAAATACTACTTAGTATATATCACATATATAATATATTCAATTATTAGTAATTGTGTGATATTGCCATATAAGATCATAAATATAATAAATATATATATATATAAGTAAAAACTTTAATATATAAATAAAACTATATATATAATATATTAATAGATCTGTGAGTCGTTGTTTGTTTATTGGTGTGTGTGTATTGTCTAGTGCGTGTTGTTGTGTGTGTGGTGTGTGTGTGTGTTGTGTGTGATGTGCCTGTATAAGCTGTCTGTGTGCAGTGTGTAAGTGTGTGTGTATGAGTGAGAGTATGTGTGTGTGGTATTACTAATTCTGATAAGTTAATTAGTTTACAATGAAGAAAACAATTCCTTTGAGTTTATAGATCGTTTTTTTGTTGTGTTAATCTGGTCCAATATTTAATGTTGATTTCCTCAAACCTTTTATATATTTTTGTTATCCACTCGTTTAATTTACTCTAGCAAAAATAGTCAATCACTCAGAACAACAAAGGTAGGCTATTGATACAATTGAGAGAGAAATTAAATTAAAATTAATTAAATAAAATATAATAAAAATGATAATATATTTACATTTGTTTACATATGTCCGGTCTGATATAATCAACATCCAAGTATACACGCAAATCAAGAATTTTAAGACTGAATTTTCAAGAAATATCTGCGGCAAACCGGATTGAAACCAGGAAATTTCAGGAAATAGTCCTAGTTTTTTTAACAAAATTATAATATACAATATATATATAATATATATATATATATATATATAATATATATATAGCAGCTAGCTAAAAGGCTAAAAAATACCGACTACTTTAAGTATTATAGAAGTATCATAGCATTATTCACTATGTTCCTTTACTTTAGGTCAGTTTATCGACCTTTGAGATTAATAAAACATATTAAAAAGCAAAATATAATATATATTATATATTATATATAGTATAAAATATACGTTATATATATATATCTTTATATATATATTATTTATATTAATCACCCTATAATACTACATATATATACTATATAATATATATACTATATATATATACAGGGTGTTAATATATGGCACTATAAATATATATATATATATAGAGCTACTATATATATATACTAGCCTATATAATAAGAAAGGATACAGTATATAATATATACTAATATATATATATAATATATATATTTATATATATAATATATATATAGATAACATTATATCTGGTAATATGTAGTATATATTATTATGGTATATTTAATATTTTTAAGAGTAAAATAAAAATAAATATAATATAATAATAACATATTTAAAAAAAATATATATATATATAATACATTTATATATATATAAACGAAGAAAAATGCTTATTTACTAACTTAAATAATATTTTATTTCAAATAAAAATAATTTTTGAAAATTAATATTTATATTTAATTTAACCATCATTTCCATCGTCTCTATTCTCATCACATTTAGTTCTCTCTCTTCTAATATACAATTAAAATGCTAATTAATATTAATAATCCATTCTTATATATAATATATAGGTATTCATATATTGTAATATGAACAAGGTTTTAACATGTATAAGCCCATAGTATAATAGCTATCACGCTAACATAATACAATTATATATATATATATAGCTTAGTTTATGAGGTGTATATGGTATTATATATACATTATAATAACTATAATATAATATTATTAGAGGCCAGAGAGAGAGAGAGAAGAGAGAGAGAGAGAGAGAGAGAGAGAAGAGCAAGAGTATGTAGTCATGAAGAGAGCACGAAGACATAGAGAGAGAGAGGAGATGAGAGGAGGAGTAGAGAGAGAGAGAGAGAAGAGAGAGAGAGAGAGAGTGCATGGCAAGGAGCCAGCGGTCGATCCCGTGGAAATTCTAGGTGAATATTTACGTCTGAGGGAAGTTTTCTAAAGCTAAGTGAACTTTATCAGTTGGTTGTGTTATTTGCAGTGGATATTTGCACCCTGAATGTGAACATAATATATATATACTTTTAAAGAAAAGAAACTCAATCCCAGTTACAACCACCCATAATGTGTTAGGTGGCATGAGAGTCTGTTTAAGATCAATATAATGTAATAAATCATCAGCAGAAATATCATCTGACATAACACACACCTGAAAAATTTAAAAGTACATTATATTTACTCCTCATTTTTTAAAGAACAAATTAAATACATTTTTGTTTTTTACTATACACACCACACAATATATATATATATATATATATACTATATATATATATATACTACATACAATATATATATATATATTATATAATATATAACCTAACGATTGATATTCAGTTTCAAGTTGACAACTTTTTACGTGGCCAATAGATATAATTTAAATAGTATTTCATCTTACTTGCAATAAAAATGTTTTAATTACCTATTAAAAGACTCCAATTCGTATTCAGTTTCATATTGTAGAAAAATGATAAACCTTATTACTTATTCTGAGTTAAAACTATCTAAACCTGCTTTGATCAAAACTTTTTATATGTCTATTTCACTGTCAGACGTTCGAGATTAGGTCATATTAAGCTATCCTGAAGAGTTTTAAATGTTTTTTTTTTCAATTTTTTTCTTTCGTTCCTAATATAAAAAACCACCAAATAATTATAGGAAAAAGAACATTGCAGAAGTCTCCAATTTTGGATTTATTTCATATAAAAGTAAATCAGATTTTCTGAGATTATAGAAATATGATATATATATCTATATATATAAATATTATATATATATATATATATATATATCTATATATATAATATATAATATATAAATATATATACACAGAATATAGATAAATATAATTGATTAAAGTAATTTAATATATTACTATATAATGTATATAAATGTAAATTTCTCTTTAATAAACAAAAATTCTATATAATATTATTTATATATATATATACTATATAAATTATATTATATATATAATAGTATAATATTATATAAATATATATATAATAATTATATTATATATAATATATATATATATTAATATAACTAATATATTATATAATATGTATCTAATTATTATTATATATATACTATAATATTATAATTCTTATATATATATAATATAATTTATATATATATTATATCATAGTATATTATAGTATATAATACATCATGATATATATATAATATATATATATATAATATTAGATTATTTTTTACGATTTGCAACTTCCGGTTATGACCACTTTCATACGATAGGTTCCTCAGTAGACTGTCTTTATATAATTAATTTCCATAAATAACAAATTAAAACTGTATACCTTTCCTAATGGATGATATTTATGTTTGTATTTCTCTATGAAAAATGATTATATACAACTTCTCTCCTCCTCAAATTAAATGTAATATTAAGTAATAGTCATTTTAATGATCTATAAAAACTAAAAATGTAAAGTCTCTTATATGAGGTTATGTAATGAAGGAAAAAAGGTTATTCATCTGTAGGATTATGGGCGTAGTGTAAGGGTCAGAACCCGCCAAAAATTTGCATTAAACTTTTATTATGTGACAAATCTTCTTTTATTAACAATGCAGTATCAATCACTCTTATTCTCTCTCTTCCCTCCACATCCCCTCATTTCCCTCCCCCTTCCATCTATTCTACCATATATTAAGTGGTACAGTTTAGTAGTAGTATTAGTAGTAGTAGTAGTAGTAGTAGTAGTAGTAGTAGTAAGTAGTAGTTAGTAGGCTAGTAATAGTAGTCCCTCAGCAAATACACTGTTTTTATTGTCCTCATTACAATGTAGAAGAAGTGTAACGTTTGAAGAATGGGTAAAATTAACTTAGAAAAAACGAGTTTGCAATCTTAAAGGAAAACACCAAATGATGGGTCAATCAAACGTTTACACTCTCTATCTATCTATCTATGCTATCTAATACTATCTATCTATCTACTAAGCAATCTTCTTTTTTCGCGATATTATATCTGAATTCCTTTTCGATTTTACGCGAGAGAGAGATTCGCATTACATACTTAATTTGCAATATCACTTAGTTAGATAATTCTGAGGTTGGTTACACGCACAGAATTATGTCTTAATCAATGAATATTATCTTAATCAGAGAGAGATAATAAGTTACGTGGGAAAATAAGGAGAATTAGTATATATAACTGATAAAGAAATATGATCCTAACGAATGGAGAGAATAGTGAAAATTTGGCATCAAAAAGTTACTATAAACGTAGATTTATGAGGGGAGACTCGAGTGAAGAGGGAATGTGTAATTTGTATGGTAGAGAAAGAGCTTATCAGTGAATGAGGTATAAATTCAGTATGTAATCATCAGTGATATATATATTGGTATACGTTATTTTTAGTGGAGTAAAATTTATTAAACCAGGTTTTTGATTTTAAACACGTATTAATTATTGCCTGGCTTTTATAAATTGATTCACGTTAGAATTTGGATATATTAATGTCTGTTAACAGAAGTGGAAGCAGTAGTGGAAAAGTACGGAACACGATTCTTTAATTATATGGGAGATTTTTAATACAAGGTTCGATGAATCAATTTTGCAGCCTGATTAATGATGTTTATCGCAAGATAATAAACTAATTACATTAAAGAGGTTGTACTAGCAGTTACCTGTAGACATCAATTTAACCTATATTATCTCATACACTATAATTATCTACTATCTTGGATAGATCTATGTAATGTGTTTCAGGAACTGTAAATATTTTTTGATGCAGTGACATATTTATGTTATTGATCATAGAGGTTTGTAGAATGGAATCAGTATTTCCCGGATACTAATGAAAGCAAGAGAGTGAGAGTTAGTGAATACAGAGTTTGAGATGAGTGAAGGATAGTAAGAGAATTTTGTATATTGGAAGAGAGAGAGTCACGGTTGAAGAGAAAAGTAGTATGAGAGAGAACTAAGTATATAGGACTACCTACTGGAATAAGAGAGAGTAATTGTGTTATAGAGAGAAGGAAGTATGTTAGGCACTAGTAGAGTGATGAAGAGAGCAGAGAGAGCATGACGCAATAGATGAGAGACATGTGAAATGAGTGCAAGAATAGAAAATCATTGGTATACAAAACTAATGAGTAGTAATAAGAGTATCTAAAACTGCGCAAAGTAAAAAGTTTTCTGAGTATGATACATTATAAATGTTCAAATATAACGCCAAGGATGGAATGAAAAATTAGCGGATTTTAACTAAAGAAGCAAATGTTTGGCATATTAGGAGATGTAAAAAGAAAGGAGAA
>JABUQX010102609.1:42500-62114 GCA_015478945.1 Trachelipus rathkii
CCCAAAGGAAATAATACCATGGTCTGATGTCAGGAGATCTAGACGGTCAAGGAATTGGATTTCCATGGCCGAACCACCTGTTTTGGGATTTGTTGTTATGGACCTACGGACGATTTTGCCCTAATATGGCAGCGCGCCATTTTGTAGTTTACGGGGTTGAAATTAATCCAGCTGCGGATAAACAAAGTGCTCCAACATATTAAGGAAGGTTTCGGAAGTCACCGTTGGTTCAAAGGAAAAGAAGGTCTATTCACCATATCATGTAACAGACCACACCACACATTAACTTTAGGACTGTCTTAATGTGCTCTGCTGTAATATGAGAATTTTATGACCCCCCATATGCGAACATTTTGTTTGTTAACTTTCCCGAAACATAGAATGTTGTCTCATCAGGAAAAAATGATTCTTGTCAGAAAATAATTATCAGCGTCGATATTGTCAAGCATAGTCATTGCAAATTCCTTACGCCCAAGTTTATCATTATGTGTATTGTGTTGCAAGAGTTAAAACTTGTAGGAATAATACTTCAAACGTTTACGTACGACGTCATGCGCTGTCGAACTAGGTATTCTAATCGACTTGCGTAGAAGGCGAAAATAAGGCCTCTCGAATGGCCTGAATATTTTATTCAGATCTGCGGAGGCACCCTGCACCTTTCTTACTTATTCTCTACACTTCCGGTATCCTTAAACTTCTTGTTCAAAACTCGTATGCTTATTCTTTACGGAGAGGTTTTGTTGTGATTGATTTAAAATTGGACCTGTATTTTTGATTTGGTTTCAGTAAACCCCTTTAACATACTGTGCTTTTTCATGTGTGTTCATTTTGCAATTTACCTGAAGGATGAAAACGTATCAATTGGTAAAAATTAACGTTTTGAGAAAGAATTCTTTTCTAGTACAATAACAGTTGCACATACTAACTGAATAGGTTTCTCTGTAAAATAATGCATCATTGGCGTTTCAACACCTCTACAGTGATAATGTATTAGGATTGAACGTATCCAGATGAATTCTTCGGATAACCCTGTACACGTAATATATTATATGTTACATAATATATATATATATATATATAAGATATATATAATATATTTGTATATATATATATATTATATATTATATATTATATTATATATATAATATATATAGATACACGGAATACCACTTAAAAATAAAGAAATTATTTAATTTAATTATAAAGTTAAGCCGCTCATGGCTTTGCGTTTCAGAAATTGCCTAAATTTACATCTGTAATTTCTACATTTGTGTAAGTAAGTATACACATAAAACGCCAAGTATTTTAATACATTATTTCTGAGATATGTATATAATTACTGAAAAATCACTATAATGATTGTGGTAATTATGGATACTCTCTGTCACGAACAAAACGGTCATGTGTGAGAATATTTATCAATTGTTGAAATATGTTTAGAATGAATGTGTTTATATTATAGTATAATATATATATATATATATATATATATATAATATATATAAATATATAATATATAAAATATATATATAGATAGTAATATTATAATTATATAATTATATATATTAATATATATGTAATATATATTATATATATATTATATATATATAATAATATTATATAATTATATTATATATATATATATATAATATATATATTATATATATATATATATTATATATATAAATGAAGCAACAAATCTGTGATTATGATGTACAGTTATAATAATCACCTGTATTTATTGTAATAAATGTACTGAATATTCAAGTTATCAGTCACTTAGGATCCTGAGATATATATATAATATATATTTATATATATAATTTATATCATATATAGTAAATAGTATATATTATATATAATATATATATAGTTTTATATAATATATAATATATATTAATATAATATATATATATTTTAATATATAATATGATAATATATATACTATATCATATATATATATTATATATATATAATATATATTATATATATATATATAATAATATATATATATATATATATATATATGATATATATATCATTATATATATAGCGTCTGTTGTTGTGCATGTGATTTTTTGCGTTCTATGCTATTTTATCAAGAACATTTGCCAAATTTCTGTAGGAAAAAAATGTAGCCGTTTTTATTTCTTCCTTTTAGATAGTAAAGAAAATAATTTTTTGACATTAAAAAACGCAAAGCTATTTCATGATTACGTCAATTTTTTTTTCTATTATAACTTACTGATTCGTATAATTTGAGGAAGCATGATTTAGTAAAACTTTTCATTTTGTCCAGTTTTTTTAAGAATACAAAAGGAAATAAAAGCAAAATGGCTAAAAACTCAATTGTTAAATTTGTTCTTATCTTTGCGAATTTTTGTATGTGGTGAATGAAGCTCATTGAGTTATTTTCTGTAGCTTTCATAGAGAGAATAACACTCCTTTAGTGCCAAACTCATTTTGGTTTAATGAACGTCGACTAACCGAAATATATATAGTATATATATATATATATAGTATATATATATATTATATTAGTACTATAGTATATATATATATATAAATATACTATATACTAATATACTAATATATATAATAATATATTTCATATATATATCTTATATATATATATATAGGTTATATATATATGATAAATATTATATATATATTATATATAAATATGTATATATTGGTATGGAAGTATTATACAGTATTGGGATCAAGTGTTACACTGTATACTATAGTATAATATGTATGTGTATGGAATTTACGGTATAATATATATATATATAATATATATATAATAATATATATATATATAATATAATGAGGTAATATAGTAAAGAATCCTTGGATAATAATTATCATGTATGTCTTGTTAATAATAATTTTATTATTATTTCAATTTCTCTTTCATATCTTTTAGTTCTGTAATTATTATGACGTAAACTCTTTTAATTGCTTCCGTTAATTGTAATGTTTCCCAGTAATCTTGCTTTCTATGCAATTCTTTTCCTAATTTTCATTAGCAATTTTTCTTAGTTATTCATATACGTTCAGATGCGCGTAAATGCCTATGAACCTACTTTTAATTCTTCAATTCATTTAATATCTTCTCTTACATTTGCCTCAGAACTTCATCTTCTGATTTTATTTTTCAATGACCTGAATAGTGTCGCTCAGTTGAGTTGACTCAACTCTCTCTCTCCTCTCTCTCTCTCTCTCTCCTCTTCGCTCTCTCATCTCTCCCTCTCTCTCTTCTCTCGTCCCATCTCGTCTCTCTCTCTCTCTCTCTCTCTCCTCTCTCTTCTCTCTCTCTCTCTCTCTGCTCTTGTAGTTACCATGGAGATTTCAAAGGGGCTGCAAATTCTGTTCAGATTAAGAGATTATTTTTTCACTTACAGTTTCTCTACCTATATAGACGTCTAATCTTTGTTGGATTAGTGTTCTTAATCTTATATATGGGACGGTTAGTATCACATTTTTTTTCTAGAGAGTATTCAAGTCTATAAAGCAAAAATATCTTTCAACTGTATCACAATCTTTGAAATAACCTTTACCATTAGGACTTTACGCTGACGTTTGTTGCTACTTCTATAAGGATTACAATCACAGGGTGCTCAAGGGAGAAATCCTTTCATATCCCAAAGCCCTTGCTTCTGCTGCACAACACAAGAGGTGTTTCAGGATTTACAAATTCAAATAAGTATATTTGAATCAGCAATTTCAGAGTTCCTAAATGTTTTATCTGTTTCGTAGCTTTCAATTTAAAGGATTTTCTTCTGCTTTGAGCATATTATATAATATATATACTGTTATAACCGTATATATATAATATATATATACTAATTATACTTTATATATACTATAATATATAAATATATATATACTATAATTATAATATATATATATAATATATATCAGTTGGCGGGCGTGGCAGTTGTTTCTAAGCATGTCATCTCGCTTACAGTTCCCACGGTTCCCTGATTCCGACATCTAATCATAGTATATATATAATATATATATATAATATATATATAGATAATAATATCATTATAATTATATTATAATTATATATATATAAAATACATATATATATAATTATATAATATTAATATATATAATATAAATATATATAATACTATATATATATATATATAATATATTATATATATATATATATTATATTATATATATATATATTATATAATATATAGATATTATATACTATATATATGTATATATATATAATACTATATGATATAATAATATAATACATATTATATATAGATATATATATATATATATATATAGAATTTATATTATATATTATATATTATACATATATATATATATTATATATATATATTATTATATTAATTATATATATATATATAGATATATATATAATATATATAATATATATAAATATATAATATAATATATTATATATATATATATATATATATAACCTCCGTGGCAAAACCATTCCAAAATTTAACAGCTCTTTTTTGTGAAAAAATGCTTTCTTATATCAAGATGGCATGCTTTCTTCTTATTTCTTTTAGCCCCCTTGGTCCTCCCGTTCCTGTCTCTACTGACTAAAGAATTTTATGGTCGTCCGGATATCAATAGATGTATAAAAATTTTGTGTAGAACTGTATCCATGTCCCGTCGGAGAAATCGCCTTTTCTACTGAAACACATTCGCCTAAGCCGTCAGCCTCTCCTCATAGCTCTACCATCAACCCCAGAAATCATCCTTGATTGCTCTTACTTGCCACTTCTCTTCCTAGCATATCTAAGTTTCTTTAAGATAAGGGCCCATAACTTGGGCCAGTATTTCTATTATTGGCATCATGTAGGTTACTGATATCCTAACATCAGTATTATATACAGTTTACTTATTTACTGCTCTTGCTCTGTAAACAACATTGCGATTTAGTATGCCCAGTATTTTATTAGCTTTATTCCTTCAAACATTACTTAGCTACTTTCAAATTACTGCTTATAATACACCTATATCTTTTTCTAGGTCCACAGGTTCAAAGCCAATCCCCTTTCATATCGCAGTTAAAACTTTGATTTGAGAAACCTAGGTGAAGAACCTTACAATTTTACTATAAAAATTCATCTTGCCACATTATCTGCCCAGCCCCAGAAGATATTATTCAATGCTTCTGCCTTATATACATTTTGGAACTCGTTAGCTATACATTCCTCTCACTCTTCTTTTCACCTCCAACTGAGTGAGACGACTGATATCTCGTGCTAGAGGATTTCATCTCTTGGTCAACTACTTATGATACACACGTCGCATGCAGACGATCCTACGGTCTAAACTCATTATACAACACACCACTGTCAGCCTCTTAAATCTCGCCTACTAGACTTACATACTATACTGACTTAACGTGATTATACTTCACGATGATCAGAGATCTCGTTCCTCGTCATTCCGGGATCTTACCGCCAAATATAATCCTACCGTCTTTACGCGCGTCGATGAGACACCATATTAAGTATGTCGCACGAGTGTTGCGCTCTTCCATACTTCTCATAACGCATCGCATTTCCGATCAATCAAAGCATACCTGCGGTCTCCTCTGTACTGCCCGCCTCGCCCTACTCTCTATTATATCCAGCCTCCTGCACCTCCATTTCATGCCGAGTACCTACTCCACGTGCTACTGTGTCTAACCACCATCTACATGCTTTTATACGCCATCCTGCCGTAGCACTCCTTTTGATATTCATTCCACTCAATCTCTCCCTCGTGACCCCATCTCTGATCAAGAGCAGAACTCAACCACTCTGTTATATCAGATCATCCTCCCTTTCATTAGACATTTATGGCATCGAGTAGCTTACACTGTGTGGGCACATTAGGCGCGTCGCGCTACATCACTGACACTATAGCAGCACGCCCCGCTTCTTTTCTGAAATATACATATCCCATCTGTATCCCCTAGCTCACGCTACACGACGCGGACTGGGCTAGCGTGGCCTGTACCATTCACTTGGTCTGAGCTTTGTCCTTCTCTGCAGAAGATGTAGTACCAGACGAGACTTTCTCTTCTATGCCTCTCGGCTTGACACAGCTCTAGCACCCATGTACCACGGCCACCTAGATACATCAGATTACGTCTACCTAAGCGTTCACTGCATCGATCACATACACCTGGTTCTACTACTGACTACATATAAACGTCGACTCATTCCATAGCTTGCGTCTACGGATCATCGCTACTGCACTAGACTCTCCCCTTAACATGATCTCTTTACCGACCACTCATTTCTCTTATCATGATCGTATCGCCGCAGATACATCCGTGACGCCTTCTCGACACACCATATGCCTCGCTCACTTCAGACTCCCCAGGGCGCTCCTGATTCTCACCATGCTGCGTCTAAGATCGATCCCGGGCCCAGCCTATTACGAAATCAGCCCGTCTCCTTCTTCTCATAGTGCTCTCACTCCTTTCTGCATCTCAATCCACCTAGTTCCTGCTTGAGCTCTACACGAATCCCCTTATGCCCCTCTTATCGGGCCTATCTTCAACCTCCCGAGCAGAGAAAACCTCGAGCTACTCAGAACATTAGCACTAAGAGTGTGCCATTCCCCCATATTTCCCGCGCAAACCCCGAAGATGATCGCAGCGCATCCTGATCATCCAACTTGTCGGTCTTGGAATCAACCACACCCGACTAAGCTGCGCCTATACCTAGTGACAACACCGCCCCTCCCTTCTTACACGACGTATGCGCCATTCCTCATGCGCCTAGCCCTCCCCGCTCACCGTCTTGGGGGGCCTTCCCTCGGCATTTGTCATCATTCGCACATCGCTTACATACAGAATACAGTTCTTACACATTTCAGTCTTATAGCTTCTATACATCTCTCATTGACTCACTCCCTAGTATAATATATGAGGAACAATAGGTAACCCCACTCTGAACCCTGTGGACAACACTCTTCACTATTTCCCATGATGATTTATGATGTTAGTTGTACACACTGTTTTCTTTTCCGAATTACTCTTTAATCCAACCAATTCTTGAAAACACTTCCTATGTTTCACCATAGTCCTTCTCTCTATAGAATACACCATTGTCGCTCCTATTGGTAGAAATCTGACCACAATTTATATCTCTTAATTTCAATACTTTCCTCCAACAGCTTCATCCTGCCCTATGCGTTTTTTCTGGCACTTTGATCGGGCTGATTGGGTGGCCTTGCGTCGCTTCGCTAACTATAATTGGAATGAATGCTTTGACTTCTGATGACGCTCTCGCGCTCGCCACAATGATGGTGACTGTAAATCGTTGACGGGATATGAGCAGGTTCATTCCTTTTCGACGGAAATCTTGCTCTCCTGCATAATCATGGTGTCGACTGCATTTCTTGGACATCTAGGCTAGGAGACATCGCGCTATGCGGAAAGTTAGGAATAAATTCGCGATTCTCCTATCACGCTCGCTAATTCTCTCACGCACTAGAAATCGTTTCGGGATACTCTTCGACTCGAGCAAAGCGGGCTTTATCAGAACGAAAGTGGCCCCTAACTCCTTGGATCTCCTACAAAAATCCTTCTGGCCTCTTGCCAAAAATCAGTCTCTAACAATTTCTGTAAAATCATCTTTGCCCCTCTTATTCGATCTGATGCTCTGTTGCTAACACTCTCCAACTGCAAAGGTTTCAATCCTCTTCGGGCCTCCTATTTTTCCCCGTAAACTTCAACCCAGTTTTCTCCTTCCTCATTCCTCCTCCTTCCTCCTTTCCCGTTCTCTCCTCTCAGTGTGTCCTATAGTCTTTACCGTGTGATACATTTGATCGAGGTACACGGGCTACTGAGATCCTATGAACGTTAGTAAGGCGACGTCACCGGTGGCATTCCTCCCGAGTTTGAGGATGTGCTTACGTAGCTGGATCCACCGCCCTCGTTCAACTATATCTCTATGTCTCAATATTAGCTCGAATACTAATAACTTATACCCCGCCCCTCGTAACTATATTCTCCTATGTTCAATACTAGCTAAATACTACTCAATGACTACTAACGATCAATACTAACTCTCATTCTAGCAGAGCCATCTTCTGCTGTGCATCCCTGATGAGATCTTAATTCACTCAGCTTAAAGCCTGCGTTCTCTTCGCATCTGAGCGTACATTTGCGCTTGAGCGGTATGAAACTTTGCGATTGATGCCAACACATCCCGCCTGCCGCCTGCACACAAGACTCTCCGGATTCACTTCTCGTCCACCCGTGGTTGAATCGTACGCCTTCTAGTGAATACTAAATAAAAAAAAACTACAATGTAGTACCCACTTGCCACCCATATACCAACATGAGGTCTCAACTGACTAGTTCATACAAGCTCTATGTGAATGGTTCAAACCTTATCAAAATGTTACTATATATAATTATATTATATACTATAATATATACGTATCATTATATAATAAGTATATCATTATATCAATCTATAATCTACTATATTAATCATATACTATATATATATATCATATATATATACTATAATTGACTCAAATATAGTATTATAAATATTATTGCTATAGCCGAGAGAGAACGATGAGAGAGAGAGAAGAGACGCTCGCCGAAATAGTTTTTTTTAATATTGAGAAATTCTGGATAAGGAAATAAAGAAAAATTTTAAAAAATAACTAGCGAAAAAACTCTCACTTAAACATTAAAAAAACATTTTAATAAACACTGATAGTAATGATATTCATAATACTATAATAATAATAATAATAACTGAATTAATAATAATAATAATAATAATAATTAATAATAAATTAAAATAAATAATAATAACTGTAACTGATACATAAATATATATAACGGTTTATTCAAAGTAGTTTCCCATTAAAATACATTTTCTGTCAAGGAAAACGAATGTTTTGCCACTTTTGTAATCCTTTTCTTCATATGCCATTTTATTAACAAAATCTCACATGATTTAAACATTAAAAAAAGCATCTTATTAATTGACCTGAGTTTTGTAAAAAGCAGTAAAGAGATCAAAATTACTTACATGTTATTCTGTAATAATAAATAATTTTTGAATGAGGATACTTCATGCTAAATTTTCTTAAAGTTTCTGAAAGTCCCGAAAACGTTGAATCAAATGCTCAAAGTCACTTTCTAGCCTTTAATAATGAGAAAACAAATTCCGCTCAAATAGTTCTTTCAAGCGAACCAAATGCTATAGATGAGCTAACCTATGTTAGTAGTCACTATACATTTTGAGCGCAATTTGAATTGGTGATACTTACCTGATAATCAATACCTTGATCAATGTGCTTCGCAATTGTATCCTACAAACTTTACACGCATTACGCCTAGGCATGTTTATATTAATATTAATCAGTAATTCTCTTGTTCAAGCGCATATATAATTATTATAACTATATATATAACTATATATATATAATAATTATTAATAATTATACTATATAAAATAATAAATGATATATTATAATATAATATTATAATATTATATATATATATATATAATTGGAAGAACTAAAATATAATAATGAATTTGGACATAAAAGAATTGATTTTATTTTTATCCATCCCTGATGCTCAGCTCAGCTCGCGCCGCCTCCGCTGAGTGAGAGTAGATCGACTAGCACGGCCTTCGGCCACTGATACTATATAACTAGATATATATATATATTATATACATCTATATTATATATATAGTAATACGTCATAATACATATCATTTAGTATATACTTGTATACTACCTAGTGCATTATAGCTATATATCGTGTATATATATATATAATATAGATATTTACCTATATAACGCTGACTACTTATATCGCGTATATAGTATACCTTATATATATAATACCTACTATAATATAGAACTATAATATAGTCAGTAAGCGAGGGCCACAATCTGCAACGTCGCAACCAGCTTCCGAAGTTTGCAACCGGCACGTTTGCACAGTGCAACTATAGCAACATCGTTGCGCACATCCCTGGTTTTTGCAAGCTTACGTGTCAAGGTTATCTTTTTAAGGCTGGTTGAGACCGAATTAGGTCTGAAGATCCCGATTTCAGAGGTTTTTGAGCCTGAACTCATGGATTTACCCCCCAAAAGGGGCACACCCCCCAATGGTGTTTTTTTTTGTTCCTAAAGGTTTAAATAATTGATAGATCATTGTTGATGGTTTCAATTCGATCTTATCGATGTTTTTACCCCTATATTGATGTTTAAATCGTCTTTCTACGTGCTCTGGTTGACTGAAAAAGATAATCGAAAGAAAATTATTAATAACATTCGTTCGATATAGTCGCCGTAGTGGAAGAGCCATATTGGATTGGGACTTGGAATCCTGGAAATCCTGGAAATCCCTTGGAATCCTGAGAACGATTTTCCAGGAACCTGGAAACTGGAAGTGGACTTCCTGGAAACTGGAAAGTGACTTCCTGGAAACTGGAATCCTGGAAAAAAAATTAAAAGAAAAAAAAATTAAAAAAAATTAAAATAAAAAAAAATAAAAAAAAAATTTAAAAAAATAAAAATAAAAAAAAATAAAAAATAAATAGTAAATGTTTAATTAACGATTATTATTTTTTGCCTGCGCGTCATCACTCTGCTCGCACCGCCACTGCTCTCGCACCCGCACCGCTACCGTCCAGACGTGTGGTGGATTGAATCAAAAATCTGGAAATGTCACTAAGAAGTTGAAATTTGCATTAATGTATAGAAGAGTTAGAAATGCCACGAGTGCATAAGAGAAGAAGTGAGGCAATGAGAAGGAGGAACGAGAAAGGAGGAAGAATGGTGTTTGGAACCCGCCGGAGCCGGTACGGTACTGAAGTAAACATTAGTTTAGCCTCAGACTGACATTTCTATTTTCAAAATCTCGTTTTCTTTTTATAATCGTCAACTAAAATATATTGTTTGCTATTTTTTATTTTATAAATTTCATTTTATAAGTTTATAAGTTTCATCTTTTATAATATTTTAATTTTTGTTTTCAATTTGGCTTTTGTTATTACTTTTATTTTAAGCATTTTGTATCTAAAATTAAAATTTAGAAGATTTTTAAAATTATAAGGTAAAAATATTTTGAAATTTTACATAACCTAAAACAGCAATAAAGCAGTAAAACATGAGGTAAAGCAGTAAAGCAGTAAATCAGTAAATCAGCAAAATCAGTTAATCAGGAAACAGCCCTCCACCCTTAATGATCTATGATACTATTTGATAGTCATATATTCCTATACGTCTGTAAACATAACATAATCTCAAAAACGTTTTTATTTATTTTTGATTTTGTTTTTTCTTTAAAACATTATGTTTTACTTAGTAAAATATTTATTTATTTTGTGTTTTCTTATTTGCTTTAAATATTTTGTTTTTACTAAAAATTCTATTCTTTTTATGTTTTTATAACGTAAAAAAATTTGCATTTTTACGCACCAAACCTTAAAGCAGTAAAATCAGTAAATACAGTATGATCATCAAACTGTGCCTGCAGCACCTTTTCCTTCCTTCCTATGATCTATTGAGTCTATTGATTCTATTGATCTATTGATCTTAGTTGATTCAATCCACTATTTTCGTCTTACTAAAATTCTTATGTTTTACAACCCAAAGCAGTAAATCAGTAAATCAGTCAAACAAACCGTCAACCCACCCACCCTCCGACTTCGCATGATCTATTTGATCTATTGATCTATTGATCTATTCATCTATTGATTTCAAGTCATATTTTTGTATAACATATCTAATAAAACTTAAATTTTTTGTTTGTTTTCTTATTATTTTTATGTTTTCACTATAAAAATTTATTTATTTGTTTTATGCTTTAAACATTTTGTTTTACTAAAAAAAATTTATTCTTTGCTTAATGTTTAAACTTAAAAAAATTTGCATTTTTAGTACCCAAAGCAGTAAAACAGTAATCAGTAAATCAAACTGTCATCCAGCCACCCTCCTACTTCCCATTTACCCCTTCCTATGGATCTATTGATCTATTATCATTGATCATTGATCCTAATCTATTGATCAAGGCATATTTTTGTACAACATAACACAAAAACTTTATTTATTTGTTTTGTTTTCTTTAACATTATGTTTATCAAAAAATTTATTTATTTTTGCTATTCTGTTTAAAATATTTTTGTTCTAACTAGAAATTCTTTTTTCTATGTTTCATAACTTAAAACAATTTGCAATTTTACTACCCTAAAGCCAGTAAATCAGTAAATCAGTTAATCAAAACTGCCTTTCAGCCACCCTCCCACCCCTTCCATGATCTTATTGATCTATTTGATCATTGAATCTATTGAGTATTGATTCAAGTTCATAGGGATAGGTAACATTGACAAAAACTATTATTTATTTTTGTTTTGTATGCTTTAAACAAATATGTTTTTACTAAAAAATTTATTCTTTTCATGTTTTATAACTTAAAAAATTTGATTTTTACATACCCTAAAAGCAGTAAAATCAGTAAATCAGTAACCAAACACCATCCTACCCTTCCATGATCTATTGAATCTATTGATCTATGATCTATTGATTCAATGATCTATCGAGCTACTGATTTTACATAACCCTAAAACTTGTGAGTTAGTGTTAAATATATCAAACGTTCAAGTGAAATGAAAATTATACAACACTTTTTCAAACATATCTCTAAAATATTAATGTTATTACCATTATTAGTGTAATATTGAAAACTAAACAAAAATAGATCTCATCCTAGCCTAACTGAAATACCATTTATTAACAAGGTAACTAAAATTGAAGTTTTTGAACTTACAGCAGAAGTCACATAGCAATCTCAATTCTTTACTAACACGACCCCGACAAAAATATTATTATTATTATTATATTATATTATTATTATTATATTGAATTATCATTATTATGTATTATTATTAGTTATTATATTATATTTTTTATCTATTATTATTATATTATATTATTATATGTTATTAATAGATCTCACAACAACAATAACGCGTGCGATCAATTTGCCTGCAGGTCCACAACAAAACAGCGGTAGGTAAATTCTCAGCTACCCGACATCTAAAATTACTTCAATTTTAGTACCGCTCCAAGGGTAACCTAATCAGAAACTGTATTTGCTAAGCCAGTCCACGGTCAGCCAATGAAATTCGAGGAATGACTCCTTAATCTTAATATCTTTTGACACATTGAGGAAGGGTAACGAATTTATTACTTTTCTCCCAATATCTTTTGACACATGAGAAGGGTAAACGAGATTTATTACTTTGTCTCCCCATATCTTTTGACACGATGAGAAGGGGTAAACGAGAGTTTATGTACTTTTTTCGCAATATCTTTGACACATGGAGAAGTGTTAATAGATTATTACTTTTCCTTGCTTAACATTCTGGTTTTTAATCTTAAACAGTGAGTTGTATTATTATTATTATAATTATTCATTATTATTATTATTATTATTATTATATTTTATTATTATTATTATTATTATATATAGTATTAATTATATTTAAACAATTGTACTTATATATTATTTTTTATATATTATTTTTATTTTATTATATCAACGCTATATATGTATATGAACATAAAACAACCATCATACCTATACCATCCACGCACACAACCACACACACATGTTTACTAACTCGGCACCAAGGTTGATAATACAATAAGGTAATAAAATAAATTGTTATTTACTTTCTTATTCAGAATATTTGTACATAGAAAACATTAAACATTGTACAATAAACATAGATGGATATTTTTAATATATTAAATGGAGATTAAAGTGCCCTTAAACCCATAGGATTGCTGTTCGAAAAAATTTTGATAAAATAGAACGCTATCAGCTGTGATGTTGCATCATTCTTGGTCCCGGCATACATTTCTAAACACCTCCAATTTCCCGCGGCTGAAAAGTTTAGTTTTTAGAAATTAAAAAACCTATGGCTAACCCTCATCTGTTACTTCCCGGTGTAAAGTTAGAAGCATTAGATCGGATCGCTATTCGAGCGAATTTTATGAGGTATAGTCCTCGTTTCGTGCATCATCTTCATCGACATATTATCCAATTGTATTTCATTCATTGCTTTCACTTGTAACATCATGGTTTTGATATCCATCAACAATGATCATCATGACCGTTATTACTATTTCGGAACTATGGATCATACACCGAACTTTAGCAGTTTTTGCAAAATTGATAGTATCTTGTGTATCTTTATGATTCTAGGCCTTTGGCTTTTACAAATATTATTTTAGATTTCCATCAGCGGTTCTATTTCTAACTGCCTCCAAATTTGAGGCATGTCCTCACAATAGAATCACCGTAGGCCCCAGGACCGTAATCTGCGTATTTCATCTGTTAGTTCACCTAAAAATGTTTCCTGTTTCAGGGAACTTCATCGTTTTCACAGCTACCGAAAGTACGAAGAATGCTGTTATCGCAGCTACAATGCCCTTTGTTTGGACTTATAACTCATATAATTATACGTGCAGCATGCAGTTTAAATGAAGCAATGAGGAATATTTGTGCAGGATGGACGATTCGTTCGGCTAGGCATTTTTTACAACATGTCACAACAGTATTTACTACCTCCCGAATTAACGCTTGGACTCGAAGTCACAGTGTTGATTTATTCCCATACTTGTTGATCACTAGTAGCATACTACATCTTCTCTGTAGGTGTATTTTTGTGCAAATTGTCCCCAAAGAGAATTAAGACATCAATTTTGCCATGAATCGCATAAGTCCAGGATTTTTGCTTGATATTGTTAATATCCAATTTCAGCACCTTCCTTTCTTTGAAAAGAAAGAACTAGATTAAACTCTTTAAGTTTTTCCTCGAAAGTTGTATCTTCATAGAATATTCGAGATTTGCCACAACAGAGACTCTGTCTTATTTTTAGGGATCAGCACAGGGTGGTTGCTATTATCTCAATTAAAACCCCTTGCGTTAACGACCCAAACGTCAAAGTATTTTAAGGTATTCGTTTAACCATCGTTATTGCCAATGTTATTTCAGCGGTGTGTGTATACACTTCAATGCTCATTCTACTCATCATGATTGCATTTGAGCTATTACTTTAACACATTTTACACAGAGTGGAAAGTATTAGTTTATTTTTGGTTTTCGTTCAGCGAGACAGGCGATGTATTAAGTCTTGAGGAGGAAGAAATCTTAATTAAGCTGCGCCGAAATTTTTTCATTAGTCCATTCTTGAATGATCGATGTCTGGACTTATCACCTATTAGTTTTTTGCGGAGGCCACAAGGAGTATTTTCTTTGCGCTTTAACATAAGATAAAAGTGATGTTAAAATCTAAATACATGATCTTCTGTCCTTTAGTTGGTGGATAGTAATGTGACGAAGGGTCAGTGCGGCCCCTCCAGCAATGAATCATAATATGAGCCTGGTTGTTAACACATCATTACTAGACGTTGAATATATCAACTAAGCTTATATTCTTTATCAGTATGGTATTAGGATCTTGAATAATTTCTTCCTTTTTGCATTTCCATTCACATTCCCACACACGTATGACATTAAAACCCGCTTCTTTATACCTATCTTCTTGCTTCAATGTGAATTGTAACGGTCAACAGCCTTGATACGTCATGGGACGTACCCGTTTCCTTATTAGCGCTTTGATGTCCATGCCTATGGCACAACCAGTATATAAAAATTGCTTTTTTCACACCGTTCATATATCCAAACCCGTCAGGGTAAAGCCACTTGTTCTTAATTTTGAACCCTTTCTCTCCACCGTTACGAGCATGTCTTATGTCTATATTGTTCAATTTTTCTTGATACAAGAGCAAGCGAATTGCTTCATAGGTGAAAGGTTTAGGGTTCTCTCGACCTAGAATAGTAATTTTCCTCAGGCATAAACACATTTTTATAAAGTGTAAAACATGAAGAATGCAAATTTTTGTGTTGGTATCTAGACCAGTGGTGCCCAACCCGTAGCCCGGCAACATGTTGCTCGCGTACCGTTCTAATGTGGCTCGCGACTCGCTGTGTATTCAGATTCATCACGTTTATTAAAACTAAATAGTTTAGAAATATATATATATATATATATATATATAATATATATCATATATAATATAATATATATTATCTATAATATATAATTATAAATATAGCATATATATAGAAATATCTTGATATATCAATAGTTAATGATTATAATTAGATAAATACCTATCAACTATAGCTACTACTATATAATCACATATCATAGACACACTCAGCCTATAACATACTATGTTAATAACCATCACCTCATAAAAACCGTGACCTACTATACTATTATATATGAATATCATATTCGTATCAAATCACATATTATGCTCGATCACACAGATATTATGTACTATAATATACCTCATACCATTCCAGATATACTTTGATTAGCTCCGATAATAACTATAATCATCATCTATTCTTCTTCTGCCCCTAATAGGACTTCATGGGGTGTGGCAGATCTTATTGTTTGTCTTATCGACTAGCCGTACACCGTCTAGATCACATTCCCCTACACTGATTTTCTAAGTCGATCGATGTTGATACACGGTTCTTCTTTCACTCTTCTAACTACCTTCCCTGTTTATTCACTCTTCGCTGCGCTGTCATTCTCTTGTCTTAGGTCTTTTCTATTCTATGATTGCCGTTCCACAATTTTCAACTCTTTATGTGATGGACAGTAACAATCCTATCTTCTCTCTTCTGTTCAATCTGTGTGCTGTGTCCATCTTAGGGTTTCTGTTTTATCGCCACCTTTATGCCTACTTTTCTTCAACGTCTCCTTAAGCCTGGACTTCTAACTTTGTTGCAACTCTGTGATGTGCTTGAGTCAACGTCTCTTTCCTCACTCATTTCAAATGTGTCCCTTGTGTTTATCTAGAGTTGCCTATGCGTCTACAGTTATCAAGTTAATTCTTGCCGATTATTGGTCGGAGATTTCTCATGGGCTAACCACATTTTTGTGAAATTCAACTCTTGAAAACTCAACTCTTCATATCTCTCCTTATAAAACACCTCACCAACCTTCCTTCATCCCTTCCGACGGTCTAATGTCTCCCTTAAACACCTCCCACCTTCCTATCCCCTTCGACGGGCTCTAATGTTCAGCCTGTGAACAAGCATAGAATATTCTTGCGACGAATAAGATAGTGCGTTCGTCTGAACAAACATTATATAACAAAGATTAGGTGATCTCAAAGAAGCTAGAGATTCTGTTCAGATTGCGACGTGAAGTTTTTCTCTGCTCATTACTTCCGTTATATAAGAGTCCTTGTTTCGCCCCTGATTTGAATTCTGTTATCAAACATTGGTGTGGAATATCCGTGTTCCACCCGCTAGCGTTTCCTGAGGGCGTTATCTATTAGTGTGACGCCTCTCAAGGCTGGAACGATGACTAATAACCCTAAATTCGATTCTTCACGACTACTCTTTCTTATATCACCCGCAACTTTAGACCATCTTTCTCCCGACCACTATACTAATTGACTCGAATGGGGAACCAAATCTCTTTTCGATATAGGTATCCTGCAACTGCAGTGCTCGAGCAATGATCTCCCACATTCCTCAACCACTGCGTCGCCCTTTCGGTAAAACAAGAGTGCTTACCCAGCACATGACTATTTGTGTGAATTGAATACTCAGGTTACTCATGTGGTGCCTCCCTCTTTCCAGCCACATTTTTTGTTGAACTAATGCCTCATTCCATTTTTCCTGCAAGATTCAATCTTCCTTTCTTTCAGGTCTCGCGTTCTACGCCCACCTGAGGGAATTGTATTAGACAAGGGACTGGGGAATTTACTTTCCTTTATGTTTTTTCTTTTCATTCTTTTGTATTTGTTTTGCCCGCGTTCTTTTGGAAAAGGGCCTGTCCGTGAATGGGTGGCATCGTATATATATTATATATATAATATATATATATATATATAATATATATATAAATATAATATATATTATATATATATATATATATATATATATATATATATATAATAAATTAACAGCATTTGCCAAGATCCCTAGGTGTGGGCTCGCCCAAAAATTTTTTACATTTTTATTTGCCGCGATAGACTAAAGTTGTGCTATTATCTAGACAATCTATATCAAATTCTTTAATAAGCTGCCCCTATAACTTCTCAAAACGTTTTCTTAGTATATTAACATCGTTGTACACAATACTTCTTCACATTCTTCAAAAATATTGTATTCTTTACCTTTAAACTTATTATAGTACTCTTAAATGCATGCTTTTCATTTATTGACATATTTTCTATTTCGAAGAATTTCTTATCTGGAATAAGTCCTTTATAATTCAAGGTGCTTTCATTTAAAAATGATGATAGGAAAGAAACCCTTGAGATTGTCTTTTCGCAGACACCGATGCATTTAGGCAAGCTTTTGCAGTGCACATGGTGTAATAATGTATATGTATCCCTGAAAGGACTATGTTCGTTCATTCGTTCGCCTGATAATGAATTATATTCCCTCATTTTATAGGTGATGCTTTGCGATAGTTTTTTGAATCCTTGGGAGTTGTCCAAATTAACCTGACCTTGGTGCATTTATACGAATACTGCGTATGAGTCAAATTCACCACCATTACTGTGCTATTGTTACTCAATACATTATTTGTTTAGATCTTTTACTTGAAAAGTTCATTAGAAAATCAATGATGAAATTTCCTACAGGTCCTTTTTCAGCCTCCAATTTAAAGTTCTTGTTCTTGGACCGCAATTGTGAAGCATACTGCTGACCTCCCTTCTTTATCGGACATACATCACATTATCATCTGGCTTACAGTAAATAAGGATTAATTCTATTATTTTCTTCCTTAATCATCATTAACCGTTATCTTCCTGGTTATGTCTCGATTCGTAGTAACATGGTATAAACCTCTGATCAGTATCTTTTATCATCCTTCTCTTATTTCCTTTTTCTTCATGTAACATAATGTGTATACATCTTCTTAGGCTCATATTTTCTTTAACCACCATAAGTTCTACCAGAATAAGCTTTTGTACATCATGTAGCAAACTGACCCTTGCGATTCATCTTTATGTTCTCTACACGTTGTATTACTGGTGTTTTTACATATAGCAACGGAATTTATAAAATTCGACCGATTACATTCATTAACTTCATGGAAAATACTCATGACTTGAGATGATCCTCGACACTGATGTCTAGACATTGTCTACATCCGTAATGTTCACAAACGTAATTTATGTGCTCTTTAGTAACTTACTATGAAAGCTGTAGCAATAGTAGTGCAAAAGATGCCTGACTTGTCCTATATGCTCCGCGCTTCTCGTTTTTTCCGTTAGTGTTAATCACGAATCAGCTAACTTCAACTTATCTCTCATTCTATCAGCATTAGTAGTATGATTATATCGTGCTCATACTATGTATAAACGAAATGTATAAAGGTCATCTTGTTCTCGGGATTATAAGTATCTTTACTCCATGACATCATCCGAACGACTTATACGGCATTTTTCGTAGTATTCTCTATTTTTTCAAGTCGAGTTACTTATTGAAAGAATTCTGTATGATTCCA
>JABUQX010102610.1:0-5000 GCA_015478945.1 Trachelipus rathkii
AAAATGCACATTTTGCCTTAAATTTGTTCTAAAAGTCATTGATAATGTTCGGAAAAGCAAATACACTGCAGTTATTATTTTAAATTTCCAATATTTAGTAAATATTCATATTTTAAATTCACTCTAGTAACACATCTTACCTCTATGCATTTCAAAACTCAAACCATTCTAAAGCACAACTAAATATTGCAAAACCCTTAATACACTACTTATTATTCTAAATTTCATATATTTCCTAAATATTCATATGTAAACACATCCTATCTGTACAATTTCTTAAAGAACATTGATAATGTTCGGAAAAGCAAATACACTGCAGTTATTATTTTAAATTTCAAATATTTACTAAATATTGATATATTTTAAATTCACTCTAGTAACACATCTTACCTCTATGCATTTCAAAACTCAAACCATTCTAAAGCACAACTAAATATTGCAAAACCTTAAATACACTACTTATTATTCTAAATTTCATATATTTCCTAAATATTCATATGTAAACACATCCTATCTGTACAATTTCTTAAAGAACAATGAATCCAATATGGCGCCTTTAATAACATATTTCCCCGCCTCGGTATCTTAGGTATAATCGATATACCTATATCGAATATCATTCTTAAACATAGAATTTTTTTTTGGGTCAGACGAATTCTTCATACATATATATATATATATATATATATATATATATATATATATATATTATATAAATAATATATATATATATATATATATATATATATATATATATTATATATATATATATATATCATATATAATATATATATAATATATATATATATATATATATATATATATAAGATTTGATATGGGTCGGTTCCTAGGGAACATCAATTTTATTATGAAGAGGATGACCAAAGCAGGAAAAAAAAGTCAAAGTTTTATTAATTCAACGTTTCGAGCCAGACCATGGCTCATCATCAGCATACTAGTATAATAATAGCAAAGTTATAGGCTAAGAGAAAATTTATGCTAATTAAGAGATGAGAGACCGATAAAATTTGCTTGGTAAGCAAAAGTAGTATTGGCAGCATCTGAGCTGCCACCGATTTTAGGGTGAAGGAGTTGGGGTATCGTTATGAAACTTGGTATATATTCTATTGGTGTGTTAAACTGCTTACCGCCGAGTTTTCAAGTCGCTAGGTTGCATATAGGGGGTAGCTGCCCCCGAGGATTGACGAGAAATATGAGGGTTACGTCCTTTTGACGCTTCCCATTCCGAGCGAAGATTAGGCCTAACGTTGAAGTGATTATTATTATTATTATTATTATTATTATTATTATTATTATTATTATTATTATTATTATTATTATTATTATTATTATTATTATTATTATTATTTTTATTATTATTTTTATTATTATGTTCAAAAAATCGAACCCCCCCCCCCTAAAAAATTGACATGTTCATAGAAGGCTGAATTCAGAGTTGAATTTCTAGAAAGAGTTGGTATCGGAATCTGAGGAGTTGGCATCGGCACCAGTGACTCAGAGGAGTAGGAGTTGACAGCTGCACCGGTGCTGGCTTCGATGCGGTGCCGAGTTATTAAATATTTGTGTAATGATACAATAGTGGCGTCTTTATCTATGTTATTGAACCCATAGATCTCGAATATGATGGTTTCAAAGTCATAAAGGGTGTCGGGGAATCTCCAGGATGGGGGGTACCCCCTAGAAATGAACAGAATGCATAAAGAGAAGTGGAGAAAAAGGAGTCGGATCGGAGACCTTGAAGAAAGAAGAGTGGAGAAGGAATGCTGAGTAAGAAAGCGGATTTGACATCTGCACCCAGTGCTAGTGCAAGAATTAAATAAATAGTCGTATAGTCCGCATATAGGATCAAAATATATGTTTATAAGGACGTACAACTCGAATATGAGGGTTGTAAGTTCGTAAATAAATAAGTAAATAAATAAATAAACAAATAAATAAATAAATAAATAAATAAGTAAGTAAGTAAGTAAATAAATAAATAAAATAACAAAAAAAAAAAATAAAAAAAAAAAAAAAAAAAATATAAATTTTTTTTATTCTTTTTATGTTTATAACTTAAAAAATTGCGTTTTCACATACCCTAAAACAGTAAATCAGTAAATCAAGCCATCCCTGATCTGTTGAGTTATTGGTCTATTGATCTATTTATTCAAGTCATATTTCGAGTGTCATTTTAGATAAACATAACATAGAAATAAGTTCTTTTATACCGACCAACGAATATATGCTTATGCGACAAAGTTTCCACATCAATAATGCTAACATGTCATAATCTGAATAATATAATGTACAACGACAAACCTAACACGTTTTAAACACGAATAAACTGCTAACATTAACAAAGTTCCATACTTAACAACAGTAAAGTAACTAACATTGAGCGCAGAACGTAACCTACTCACATTTTTTCTAACATATCATGGATATTTTTACATTAACATAGTAATATTTAACAAAATTTTATCCATAACCTGTCTAATTATCATAACTGATCAATGAATATATGCTAACGTAACAAAGTTTCCACATCAATAAAGCAGACATAGCATCAACTGAACTACGAATATAATGTACAACGACAAAACCTAACATACCTTATGCATGAATAAACTGTTAACATAACAAAGTTTCACACATAACAACAGTAAAGTAACTACATAGCATACAAAAAACGTAACCTTTTCACCACTTCTCAAAACCATACTCTAACATATCGTTGTAAATTACATTAACAATAGTAACATTTAAAAAAAATTTATCATAACCTAACCTAACTATCATACTGACCAACGAATATATTGCTAATCGCGACCAAAGTTTTTTCAAACATCAAAATATGTTACATGTCTTCAATCTAAACTAAGAATATAATGTACAACGACAAACTAATACGCTTTAAACACGATAAACTGCTAGCATTAACAAAGTTCCATACTTAACAACAGTAAAGTAACTAACATTTAGCGCAGAACGTAACCTACTTACACTTTTTCTAACATATCATGCAGGGTTGCGGAGTCGGAGTCGGAGTCGCGGAGTCGGGGAGTCGGTACGTTTTGAAGAGGGTGGAGTTCAGAAGTCGGAGTCGAGTTCCGGTATTTTGAAGAGGGTGGCAGTCGAGTCGGAGTCGGAGTCGGAGTCGGAGTCGGAGTCGGTAATAATTTTCAAGAGGTCGGAGTCGGGGTCGGAGGGGTCGGTAACTTTCAAGATAGAGTTGGAGTCGGAAAATTTTAAAACTGACAAAGGTTATAAATTGGGATCTGTGAATGACTTCAAATCACTTCATGGCAAGTTTATTGAACTTTCAACTTCGACATCACAAAATGCAATTGCAAACTTCGAAGATTTTTAACCAGCACCTTATGTTTCAATTTGAATTATATTCTAATAAATTCAACCTTCAACCTTATACCATCTATATTTAAGATACTGAAGGAATAAAAGACTCCATGGTTACGAGAGAAATTTCTCTCATGACAAATGATATTAACAGCTGTTGTTTATAATGATCCCAATCTACAGGGTAAGCTTAACTGAAGATCAACAACAAAAAGCTAAATCTGCACTTTGCAACTTGGTCATTTGTATTAAAGGGTTGCAGGAAGTTCAAGAAGAAAGGGATACATCTGAACATATTGTAAGTGATGAAACTACAAACTATCTCCGTACTACCTTTCAAGTCATTTCTTCAGAAAAGTCAGAAGATTAGTATGAAAAGCTTTTAGATATTGAAGAGCTTAGTCGAAAGCGTCGATTGGCTCAAGGAAAAAGTCAAGGTCCTTCCTAATCCTTGTACACAATATTCCATAACTTTAAATAAAATTTCTTTGCTGCACTGAAGAAGTTTGATAAAGTTTTAATGTAACTTCGAAGAGTATCAAGACATTGTACAAGAAGCTGAAATTGCTGTTACTGCTCTACCTCCAACGCAAGTTAGCGTGGAACTGCTTTTTCTGCTCTTCGCATTATAAAAAATCAGACCAAAGAGGAAAAATGAAGGAGAACCTGGCAGATGCTATTCTATTTTTAAGAACTAATCATTCAATGAGTAGATGATATTAGATGTAAGTTCATGTAACTAAGTAATGAGTAGTTCAATATATATAATATATATATATATATATATAGATTATATATAATAATATATATATTATATATATATATATATATTATATATATATATATATATATATATATATATATATATATATATATTAGTATATATATATATATATGTAACCCCTTCCCTAAATTATTTAAGTTATCAAAATTTTTGATGGCTTAGTCTCTTATTATAATTTTTAATAATAATAAAAATAATAGTTAATCAAAGCAAATTAAGAGTATATGTTTTATTAATAGAAATGAGAAAACATATTTGTAGTTGGTGAAGATTTCTTAGTTGAAGTGGCTGTTGTTCCACATATATATATATATATAATATATAATTATAATATTATTATATATATATATATATATCATATATATATATATATATGTATATATATATATATTATCTATATATATATATATATAATATATATAATATATAATATATGATATATATATAATATATATATATATTATATATATATATATATAATATTATATATATTATATATATATATATATAATATATATATATATATATATATATATATATATATATATATATATATATATATATTCTTTTTTTCTTTTCTCTCCCAGGAAGGATTCTTCATCCTGTCAGCCGCGCAAGCATCTTTCTCCAGACGTCCCTCTCCTGCACTATTCCTCTTCTCTTCAGCGCTCTCATATTTGGTAGCTGACATCTTTCCAGAGAGTCCTCCACCGATTCCGCCCATCTTTTCTTCGGTCTTCCCCTTGGTCTTCTGCCCTCTGGTGTCCATTCCCCATCTTCTTTTCGGCATTCTCTCCTGCTCCATCCTCTCCAGATGTCCCCACCATCTCATCTCCCCATCTCCATCTTCAGTGTC
>JABUQX010102611.1:0-13946 GCA_015478945.1 Trachelipus rathkii
TTCCATTCCATTCCATTCCATTCCACTCCTCTATATATATATATATATATATATATATATATATATATATATATATATATTAGTGATGAGACGATTATGAAATTTTGCCGATGTGATAATGATGACATTAAATTAAATTTTGGAGATAATGGCTTGATGACAATTAGTGAAAAAACTATTATAAAATTTCTTTCTCTCTTTCTCTCTCTCTCTCTCTCTCTCTCTCTCTCTATATATATATATATATATATATATATATATATATATATATATATATATATATATATATATATATATATATATATATATATATATATATATATATATATATACTCTCAAACTATGAACAGGAGGGTCAGGGGGGGTTCAACCTCGAGAAGTATTTTAAGCAGTCAAATTTTGATTCCTTAGAGTCTCAATAATAATAATAATAATATGTTAATAATAATAATAATAATAATAATAATAATAATAATAATAACAATAATAATATGTATATGAAGCCTGTTGTATTTTTTATATTATCTATCGATATAACTAACTGTATATAACTATTCTGTATATGAACTATGGATCCTATTCACCCACTATTTACTAATGGAAATGAGGAGACATGTTTGTGGTCATTAGCAATGATTTCTTAGGTCAAGTGGCTGTTCCTCATACATGTATAAATTATTAGATTAGGGACTTAAATGTAAGGTTTTAAGTTTGCAGATGATAGCAAATTGGCTACCTCAATAAGGATTAATGATGGATGTATAAAAATTTAAAGATAAGGAGAGGCTGTAATCGTTGATGGGATGAGCAGGTTCATTCCTTCTTCAGATAAATTTTCTTTCCTCATTCATTCCTTCTAAAACTAAATCTTTCTTTCTCACAATCCATGGTTCGATCGTGCTTGTTCTCTGGCCATTCAGGCTGGAGATAGTGTATCGGGGATGGAAAAATTCTCGTTCTCTATCCTCTCGCTAATTTTCATTCAGCTAAGTGTTTTTTAGGGATACTCTTCAATGAGCAAAGCTGGCTTTCATCAAAGAGTGCTAACCTCCTTGGTTCTCCTACTGACAAATCTTTCATCTCTAGCAACTTCTGTAAATCTGCATTTCCTCCTCTGTGATCTGATCATTGTATTTGCTAGTCTCCAACTGAAAGGATAATCTCTCGGCCCTCGGCTCCAACTATATTCTCTATGTGTCAATACTAGCACTTTCCCTCCTCAGTGTTTGGAAGCTCTCACATGTCAACCTATTCCGAAAAAGGAAGCCGCTCTGAAGTCCTTCTAACCTCCGCCCTGTAGCTCTCACCTTGTATTCTATCTAAAAGATCTTTTTTAAAGCCTTCAGCTGCTTCTTGGTGTGAAACTCTCCCTGATCGCCAGTGGCTCTCGTTGCTGAAGTCTGTTTTGTGATATATTCCCTATCAAACTGATTTATGGTTTTGGCTCTTAGGAACTATGGGGAGACTTGGGTGGTGGCTTATTGACATATCCAAAGCATTTGACCCGGTATGGCACGCAGCGTCATAAAGCTCTGGTTTCCTCCTTCTCTTTGCTTACTTATGTCTAGTTTTCTTTCAAATCGCTTCAATACGAATGTTCCTCAGGGTTCTGTCTTATCTCCTGCTTTATTCCTACTTTTTTTCATTAATGATCTTCTCACCTGCACCTCTATGCTCTATCCTTTCATTCGATGTGACTCAAACCCTTCATTCTTGCTCATATAAATTCTCTCCCACTTTACTTCTGGAATTGCCTCTCGTCTTAATCTTTCGATTTTATTCCATTTGTTGGAGTAATGCTTTTGGTAATTCCAATTTTTTTAAAAAACCCAACTTTACAAATCTCCTTCTCCCAAATACCTTCTAACTTTCCCTCTTTCGACGGTTCAATCGTCTCTCCTGTTGACAATATAAACATCCTTGGTGTATTAACAAAAAATGTCTTGGAAACCTCACATCCGGTTGTAGGGCGACAAGGCGGAAGTTCTGTTTGGAGCTTGTGAACTTTCCTCCTTTCTCAGACTGCTCCATATACAAAGGTCATCCATCATGTATGGAGTACTGCTCATATCTGGGGGGGGGCTCTGGTTCACCCGGCATTTGGACAGGGTAGGTATCAGCGGCAAAAGGCTTCAAACTATTCTGTGCAGGTTAGCGACTCTATCTTTCTTGGCTGATGTTGAGTTGCTATCTCTATCCTATGAGTACCGCGGCGGCAGGTGCTGGGAACCATCACTGTTGCCACCACCTTTACGACCGGCAATAGGTGCCAATGTCCTGCGCTTACGGAAGTATTGTGTTGACGTGGTAACTCCAGGCTGGTTGCTGTAATTAGCTATTCTTTCCCTGTGTTTTGTGGAACAACCCATCTTGTATTTCCTACCGTTTAAATCCTCGGTTCTAAAGCGCAATATATTGCACATATGCGTAATTGCGCTAGAGGTGAACTTTAGTATACCCTCCTTGAATAGGGCTCTGCTTGTGAGTGACAGCTGTAAAAAAAAATCCTTGAATTGGCAGATATATGCGGCAAATGAACTGAATCTCCTACTCCCCATCAAAACATCATTCAGATTATCAAAATCGTGCTCTTTTCAACATTACCCTCCAGATGGATCATATTTAGCTACGTTTGACCTTTTCGGCAATTTAACTGCTGGGCTTCCTGAGTACTCACCGCTGCCGTCTATCATGGCTCTGCCTGTCACTCATCGTTGCGATCTTTATCCCCCTCGCATTTCGCTGCAACTTAACGCAAACATTCACCGCCACTCATTTTGCGCACTGCTGTGCTGAACGGTCTGGCGAGCAAATCCAAATTTACGCTTCAGTATCATTACCTCTCTCCTCAACATTTATTTCTCGCATTTCGTAGCCTGAATCTGATTCATGCACATTTTTTAGCCGGAAAGGTAAGAGAAACACTGCGATCCGCGACCTTCGCCGAGGGCATCATTAACATTCTTGGCAAAGATAAGTGTGGTGAAGGCAGCCAGCCTAACTACTACCGTCCCATGAAATCGCCCAACCTACGACCGCATAGGACACTCTGATAATAGGCAATTTTCTCCTACTGCATTATGGATATAAAGGGATAAAGGGATGTGTCTGTAGATGTTGTCTGAGGATGTGGATATAAGAAATATGTGTATATGATATGTTATCTGGATGATTAAAGGAGATAGATATAAAGAAATTAGTTCCAAGTGAAACCACTGGAATGTCATACATATCATAAGCAAAATGGGTATATATATATATATATTTATATATATATATATATATATATATATATATATATATATATATATATATATATATATATATACTTTATATATATATATATATATATATATATATAATTTTAAATAAAAAAATTTCTGTTTCTATCTACTCTCTCTCTCTCTCTCTCCTCTCTCCTCCTCTTTCTCTCTCTTTCTACAGATATATATATCTATATACACACTCTCTTTCTATATATATATATAAATATATATATATATATATATATATATATATATATATATAAAATTATTATTAATATTATTATTGTGATTATTATTCAGAGTTCACACTAAAATTTTGAATTTGATTTCCTAACTTTCCCTGACTTTCCAGAAAAAATCTCCAAATTTTCCCTGACCAGCGTGTTCGTTATTTTTTAGTTATTGTAAAATATCTAATTTATTATTTAGCCTATTTACTCTAATTGCTTGTTAGAATTATTGGCTTTGATTTTCATCATCATGGATGAATTTAAAAAAATATTTTTTTTTTAGTAATAACTATACCTTACCCATAGCCGTCCAAAAGCACTCCTTTTTTTTATTTTTCAGCGGTTTTATTTATACAAAAGAAAAATAAATTAAAAGCATTAATGCGCTGGGTGAATAGCGTGCTGTAAAAGTTCTAATGGGGAGATTTAGGTTAACTTTTTTTTCTCAAGCCTCTCCCTTTCTCCATTTTATACTTATTCTCGCCTTTACAAGCCTTCAGTTTCTTTTTACATCTTTCTCTGTTCTCCAAATCTGTGTCTCTGTATGGATATTTTTCTTTTCAACCTTTTATTCTCTTCTTTTTTCTTTCTGTTTTGACTCTTTGAGATGTTCTTCATAACTCCTATGGGCAGCTCTTACATTTGTCAACATTTTTTGAGTGATAGGAACTTTATGAATACTTTCATGAAATCTTATAGCATGTGCACTGTTCTTTGAGAAATCAGACTATGTTCTTTCAGATTCTCCACTAAAATTGCTTAATTTATAGAAAACCGTCCTTCCACTGTCGCATTTCCATGCGAAAATATGTCCTAATTTAATAATTTGCCACAATTCCTCATAACATTGATTCTCAGGTGCTATAGAAGAAAAAAAACTCATCAAGTCTCTTAGAAAGGACAATCACCATCCAAAAATATTTTGAATTTTAATTCAAGGGGAGAATGAGCTTCACTGCAAAGTAGAGTATAATTAACTTTTCTTTCGCTAACAGAATCTGTGATTCAGTTATTGATGTATGGTGTATAATGCCTCTAGCAATAAATCAAATCTTTGTTTCCTTGTTCTGGCTGATGAAAAGTTATACAGGATCCAATGATGAGCCATTGGACAGGCTTGTACTTCAGAAGACATCTTTCTAATATCTTTTGTCATTTTGATTTGCACAGTCTAGCATTCAAGTTTGTCATGTAAAACTAATGCAAAAGCTTAGTTGTTGGTTGTAGCATCAGGCATTTTACTGGACAAGAAATCTTTCCATAATATTAAGTCCGAGACATTAAATCTGTGAACAAATGAACCAAGGTTCAGTTTGGCGTCAAACACTGGTCGTTAAAGTTAAGTTTTTTTTTTTGCTTGAAATTTATAAAAAAATTATAAATACCTTCAACTGCAAAAAAAATCACTTAATCAAACCTCAAAAAAAAAACACCTCAAAAGGTATAAATTCCTAAAAAGAAAAAGATATAAGCAGATTAAGTCATAAGTCATACAATCTAAAACACATCCATATACCAATCACCTTCAATCGGAAGGATGAGAACAACCTCTATGAACAGAATAGGAAGAATAGTAGGTAATAGTGAACTAAATAGAAAGAAACAGGATAGAAGTAGATTTATGGAATGCCATTCCTCGCCCATCCTTTTCTTTCACTTATCAAATACATCTCTCATTCCACAATTATACAGTAAGGAAAAAAAATATATATCAAAATATATATAAACTTAGTCCATGGATCATTCTTCATATGTTTAGAAATTTAAATTTCCCTGACTTTTCATGATTTTTTTGGAATTTCCTGACTTTCAGCATATTTTAAACGTTGACTTTCCCTGACCAATTTTTTTTCCCTGACTTTCAGGAAAGTGAACCCTGTTATTATTATTATTATTATTATTATTACTATTGTGAGTTTTTTAATTATTCAAAGTGCCAATATTTGTTCAATTAATGAAGGCAAAATATTAGTATTGCCCATTAGTGATGTAAAAAAAATATGCCCGATTTTTTGCCGATGGCCCGATAATGATAATGATATTATTATACTAATATATATATATATATATATATATATATATATATATATATATATATATATATATATATATACTCCTCATATATATATATATATATATATATATATATATATATATCTCTCTCTTATATATATATATATTGTAAGGATTAAAATCCTTCCCCTCATCATTTCTATGGTGTATGTTTTCTTTTATTTTACAACTTCTTTTAGCTCCATTGTTTTGGTTCAAGTAATCCTTACTCTCAATTTATTCTCTAGAAATGTAAGTTCAAAACTGATCTGGGATGTAAATAATTGTCTTAAATTCGAAATTTTTATGATTTGACCTATATTTTCTGAGGATATGTGAGTAAAGAAACTCTTTATGTTTGGGTTGCGTGCTGAGCTGTCTGCGTTGCTGGGTGGCATGTAAATCAAAAAAAGAAGGTCCTCAACATTATTAGGGTAGGCATAAACTCATTTTCTTTCCATACATGAAGCATAGCCTTTACATGAATCATCCAGTAAACTTACACTGCTCTATTAGTAATCACCTTAACATGAACCGGGTGCGGATCCTAGTATATCATGCTCTATCCTTCTTAATCTTCCGCATTGGAACTGCTCTTGGATCCCTATTACCCTTCAAAACTTTCAAAGTCTCCAAAATCTTTTAATTTGACTGATTAGGATACAAAGTCTTGTGACAATCAAATCTTCATGCTTTCAAATGAAACCCTCTAGGGATGCAAAATATAAAAAAATGATATTAACATTACACAGGTAGTTTAATTAAAACATAACTTGAGAAAATATGAACAATCTTTGCATTTAAAACTAAATTCTTTTGAAACTGAATTGAAATTATTTCATATAGTGTTTAGTAAACTGTTAAAGAGAATTATATGGGATAAAAACAATTAAAGAACCCTCTTTCTTCAGTGTTAAAAAGATATTTAATGGATATTATTGTAAAACCTAAATATCACAAACCTTTTAATTCTTAGTTATTAAGTCATTACCACTCTAAAAACTATTAGTGTAATGTTTATAAATTACTATAAGTAAGCATTCATGAACAATAAGTGAAATTGAAATTTTCATAAAACTATAACGTATTTTTTTTTTTTGTGATTTTGCTTTCAAAAAGACAAATAGAAACTAGTGTTTCTTAAGTTACAATTTAAATTTCTAAGAGAAAATAATTATTATACTTTATATTATATTGATTCCTAGATTAGTATTTTTCCAGTACTGGTTGTTAGGATGTAAATTGGTATGGTGATCAAAGTAATAAAAGCCTAAAATGGACTCTAGTAACATGTCTTATGGACTCAGTGTATTCAACTGAACTCAACCTTGTATTGGAAATCAAATTTTTTGGACTCACTCATTTTTCATGTAAGACTTGAACTCACTAAATAAATCAATTCAATAAGTAACGCCAAAGGACTTGAACTCTTAGATTTAAGTCAATTCTTGAACTCACTCCTAATTAATTTAATAAGTAACGCCTAAGGACTTGAACTTTAGTTGTGGGTTACCTTAATTCAATTATTCTCTATTTAAATATTAGTGTATATAATGCATGTAGGATTATTTTTGAGTAAAATAAAATGTATGTTTTACATGTTTAAAAACTTTTAAAATAAATAAAGATCATAAAAAATATCACAACCTTCTTTGCTTCACTTGATTATTATTAAAAACTAAATTAAAAATCATCATTTATGTATTAAAAAGCTTAACGGTCACTAGAGCAGGTAATTAACTTTTCTTTGCCAACTCCTGCTTTATTTTACATATTTGCTATATAGCACTTAATCTTCCTTTCATACTTTTCATATCCTGCATTTGTCCTTGTGCATGAGCATCACCTGTTTGCTTTCAAGCTTATCAACCTCTCCACTTCATCAAATTTCTAAATCAAAATCTCAACAGAAACAGAAAGAGAGGAAGCATTCAAGGGTCGAATAGTGTGGCAACTTTATTCCAAGACACGATAGTGTCTCTACGACCTTAACTTAAACAGTAAGTTCTTACATACTCTATTCTCAATCTCAACTTTCAAATCTTTTTAGTAGCAGAGCGTAGTTGCTATAACTACCGACTAGACTGCTACCTTTTCTTTCTGTTTTCTAATTCTTAGTTTTCTAACTTTTTCGAAACTTTTCATTTTTTGCATTTTTCAACAATGTCTACTGAAATCTCTACTGATGCAACTGACATTAACAAAACTCTATGTGAACACCTACAACAGCAGGCCTCACAATCTACTTTATTATTTAATAAATTGGCACAATTGCCTGATCTCCAATGTCCTTCTCTTACAACCCTTACAAACCACCCTAAATTTCAAAATGATCCTCATCAACTACAACCATCAATTGGTATTGTTGAATGGTTAAAAGCAATTTATGAACAAAATCAGACAATCTTATTGACTCTAACGAAACTTGTTTCACAACTTGACAAACTTCCTCCCACACATTGTAATGAGAAACCGGTACAACAGTATCCTTGTTCATCTCCAGAATATTCAAATTCCTCAAATCTAACGCAAAAATCTAAAATTAATAAACCGGGTCTCATTGGAAATGTTTGTCACTTTCAACTTAATAAAAAGTATCAGGGTTCTCAAACCTTTTCTAAAGATAAATCTTTTCCCATCTATCAAAATAATATTTCATCAAAAGTATATGGTCATAGACCACAACAACATCAACAAATAAAACAATCAAGGTGGTCTAAACCCACAATAATTTGCAACTACTGTAAAAGAGCCGGACATGATATCCGAAAGTGCCGAAAAAGACCTTATTGTCAATTTTGCAGCAAACGTGGTCATATATATGATCAATGTTATACAAGACAAAACAAATGTATAAATTGCCAAGAACATGGCCATGTAATTTCAAATTGCCCAAAAAGGAATACGAAACGTAAAATATTCAGCAATATTTCTATTTGTCCTTATTGTAAAAAGAACCACCTCGGCATGAATTGTCCGAATAAAGAGAACTTTCAATTAAAGAAACAAGTAAAATCTATCAAGGTCGAAATGACTAATGAGTCAAAACCACCCCGAGAAATCGAGATAAATAAATCTCCAAGAACAACTCAAGGTGATTCAGATGGTGAAAAGCCATTGGATCAGCCGTTGTCTATAAAACAAACACAACCGACTATTGAAAGTACAACGAAAAGGGTACAGATACCACCACCACTAACTGAAAATATACTAACACTTGAAAGCATGCCTAAGATTCATGGCTATAAAAACTCTACAAATACAACTCTCAACAACGGAAAAGGAGATGTAAGTAATCTTAATCCTATATCTTCCTCTATAACTATCACTTCTAAACCTACTATTCATACTACTACTATTCCTACTCCTACTATTCCTACTCCTACTATTCCTACTACTACTATTCCTACTACTACAATTCCTACTACTACTTTATGTACTCTATCTGCCTTATCTACAACTACTTCTACTTCTGCAAAATCTATATTTCATCCTAAGTCTTCTCAACCTACTGTACTTGTCAATCATGACCTTCCACCTACTTCATCTTCTACTATCCATCTGGATCCTCTTAATTCTAATCTTAATAACTCAACTGTTTTTCTATATCTTCTATATCTCCTAACCTTACTGAATCTCTTAAACCTGTATATTCTTCTTCCGTCTCAATCTGTCCTGATATTCTTATTCACAGGTATGATACTAATACACCTACAGTGCCGAAAGAATCTAACAACCCAGTAGAATGTATTCTAAAGCCTGAAGAACTGGAAACGGAATGGGCTAAATTTGATATTGAAAAATTTACAGCATTCTCACAAAATATTGAAAACTATGACCCTGGGTATCCGAAAGGATTTTTATATGATCCCGAATGTGATGAGTGGAATGCATTATTCCAATGCTTATCTGAGTGCCTATACGGGCATAAACAAAACTATATAGCTTTACGAACAGAAATAGTAAGTGAACTAATTAATAATTGTGGTAAATATAATTTACCAATAAAAGGCCAATATGGAAGCCAGATTTTGCAAAAATTAACAGGGATTGAAATGAGTGTAGCAACACCATTCATTCATTGCATCAAAGCTTTCATAAATCTTTTTCCCATGAAGGGAATTCTATTATTTTTTGGCAAGAAACCATATTCCTACTTTAGTACTGTATTAACAAAAGAGTTGCACTATGTGCTTTGTATGGAAACAATGGGCATAAATAGCTACTTTTATCTTAAGTTAACTCAGAAAAAATTGCCTGAAGAGGTTATAACTTTCTTTGCTAATAATAGAATAAATTATCCATCAGAGTAAATATGAAAAGAACTACTTTCAACAAATTAAAAAGAAATTCTACCCCCATGATTGAATCTGGTGGGGAGGATATTGTAAATATTGTATTGAAATGATCCACATTTTTTAAACAACCCTAAAACAACCCTAAAGAAAATAAAAAAACACCCCTTGCAAGTCCAGGTTCATCCGGAACGTCGTCAACCGTCAAAGGAACGGACATACTTGTGACTTGTAAGGTCTCCAGAGATCACTTACACTACTTACTACTTTCTTTTTTTTTTTTTTTTTTTTTTTTTTTTTTTTTTTTTTTTTTTTTTTTGGCTTTTCATCAGCCACTACAACACATATGAAAGGAAACAACTTAACATAGTTCCGCTAATTTTTTCTTTTCTTTTACACTTATTTTGTTCCTCTCCATGTGACCTCTTTGAGGATATCTTATGCGTCTATCTTCTTACAACTCCTCCAACGTTCGATTTCATCTCACTTTCAACACCGTCAGTCATTTTCCAAATGACTAGTGGGGAGGTATGTAAGGATTCAAAATCCTTCCCACTAAATAAATTTCTATATGAGTGTATATTTTTCTTTTATTTTACAGCAACTTCTTTTGACTCCATTGTTTTGGTTTAAAGTAATCATACTCTCCAATTTATTTCTCTAAGTAAGTTAAAAGACGATACGGGATGTTAAAGAAATGAAATAATTGTCTTAAATTGAAATTTTTATGATTTGACCTATATTTTCTGAGGATATGTGAGTAGAAACTCTTTATATGTGTTTTATTTAGATTTCATGTGTCATCTTGACTATCTAGTGCTGAATTGGCACCTCCTAAATCAAAAGAAGTCCTCAGCATTGACTGAGGTAGGCATAAACTCAATTTTTCTTTCCATACATGAAACATAATGCTTTACATGAATCTTAAAGTAAACTTACACTGCTCTATTAGTAATCACCTTAACATCTCTTTTTACACAGGACCCGGGTGCGGATCCTAGTATCTCATTCTCACTTCTTCTTAATCTTTCAATTGGAACCGGGTGCGGATCCTATTACCCACTTCCAAAACTTTCAAAGTCTTAATCTTGCAATTTGACCCGATTGCGGATACAAGTGCTTATTTGCAACAGCTCAAATCTTCATCTTTCAAAATAAAACCCCTCTGGGGACTACTAGTATAAAAAAATATTAACATTACACAATTAAGTTTAAATTAAAACTATGTGAAAATATGAACAATCTTTACTGCATTTAAAAGGCTAAATTCTTTTGAAACTGAATTGAAATTATTTCATATAGTGTTTAGTAAACTGTTAAAGAGAATTATTTGGGATAAAAACAATTAAAGAACCCTCTTTCTTCAGTGTTAAAAAGATATTTAATGGAAATTATTGAAAAACCTAAATATCACAACCTTTTAACCCTTTTAATTCTTAGTTATTAAGTTATTACCACTCTAAAAACTATTAGTGTAATGTTTATAAATTACTATAAGTAAGCATTCATGAACAATAAGTGAAATTGAAATTTTCATAAAACTATAACGTACTTTTTTTTGTGATTTTGCTTTCAAAAAGACAAATAGAAACTAGTGTTTCTTAAGTTACAATTTAAATTTCTAAGAGAAAATAATTATTATACTTTATATTATATTGATTCCTAGATTAGTATTTTTCCAGTACTGGTTGTTAGGATGTAAATTGGTATGGTGATCAAAGTAATAAAAGCCTAAAAATGGACTCTAAAAATGTCTTATGGACTCAGTATATTCAACTGAATCCAACCTTGTAGTGGAAATCCAATTTTTGGACTCACTCATTTTTCATTTAAGAGATAAAGCCTCAGGACTTGAACTCACTAAAAAAAATCAATTCAATAAGTAACACCTAAGGACTTGAATTCTTAGATAGGTTAACTTATTCCAATCATTCTTTATTTAAATATTAGTGTATAATAATGCATGTAGGATTATTTTTGAGTAAAATAAAATGTATGTTTTACATGTTTAAAAACTTTTAAAATAAATAAAGATCATAAAAAAATATCATAACCTTCTTTGCTTCACTTGATTATTATTAAAAACTAAATTAAAAATCATCATTTATGTATTAAAAAGCTTAACGGTCACTAAAGCAGATCTTTTAACTTTTCTTTGCCAAACTCCTGCTTTATTTTACATATTTGCTTATATAGCGCTTGCATCCTCTAATCTCCCTTTTCATACTTTTCATATCCTGCATTTGTCCTTGTGCATGAGCATCACCTGTTTGCTTGTTTGCTTTCAAGCTTATCTCTCCACTTCATCAAATTTCTAAATTAAAAAATGAACTATTGCAAAATATTTCGCCAGTAACTAAACGCTTTGCCAAATTTATTTACTTCACCTCGATCAAATGATTCTAATCAGACTTTTCATTCACTTGATTTTTCAAACCCTTCTGTTTCCAATCTTTTTAACATATAATATATATGATATATAATATAGTATATATATATATATATATATATTATAGTATATAATATATATATATTATTATATATATATATTTAGTTACTTTGATTCTTTGTTCTATGAGTATTATGAGAGTGATTAGAATATACGACATTCTAGATTTTAATAAAGATGATGTATAATTAAGTGAATAGAACTATTGAGTAGCTTTACTAAATCAATTTATAAATAACAAATATAAGAAAGTCAAAAACAAAATGTTTGGATTTTTTGTTATAATCTAATTTGTAATATGTATTTTAAATTGAAGCCATCACCATCCCATAACTAAACTTTGCCAGACATTTTACATATGTATAAAAATTTTTCGAAGTAAAATTGTTAGCTAAAATTTTATTTAAATCATGTAATTTCTACAAAAAAAAATTAATTCAAATTTGATGTAGAGATTTTGAAAAATATTCCTCATAACCATATTGTGTTACATTATCATTTAAAAGACCATTGGCTTGACAAATGCTAGATACACCACTCTCGTTGTTTCTAGAGCTTTAACTAAGAACAGTTGGCTATCTTAAATGTTGAAATATATGCTGGTCTCATACAATTTCAGATTTTTCTTAAATTTTTACATGCCTCGTAATTTCTAATGGTTGAAATATTCCTGAAAAACTTGGATTATTCAAAGTTTCCATAAAGTTAACCATTGTTGAAAATTTTATGGGAAATTGGAGATGTGAGGTTAAAACGCTTGTATGCGATCCCGAGCGTCCGACAAGAGGCTGCACTCCTCCAGGCTAGAAGGGTCTTTTCTGTGGAGAGAGGAGTTTTCAGCTGTGCGAGATTTCCTCGTCCAAAATACCTTGATTCGGAAGGTGTTTGATTGCAGAATGACCCCATATAATATATATATATATATAGTATATTATATATTATATATATATATATGATATACTATATAATTTAAAGGATCCCAGGATATGAGATGATTAATAGTAAATATATAGTATATAGTACGATATATAATTATTAAAAGTATATATATATTATATATTAGTATATATATATAATGATATGTATATCTGTAAATTATATATGAGATGGATCTATATATATATATATATATATTAAGGTATATATATCTTTACCCTAAATTCTTGCTGATGATTCCTTAAATGAGATTTTTACAAAACAAGTGGATTGTCTTGAATAGATATTTCCTGTTACATAAATTCAGATTGTAATACACAGTTCAAATGGATTCCAATTCAGTTTATCAGGTAACTGAATATAGGCTAGATATTTTATGAGAATTTTTAACTCCATATTAGTAAAAATTTCTGAAAAAAAAAAATATATATAGGAGTTAATGTATATAGAGCTTTACGAGGAGTAAAACGATGATCACTGCAACAGGTATTCATCCATTCGATCCCATGAAATATATAACTGGTATATATAACTATTATACAGGCTATAATAATATATATATATATAATATATATAATATATAATATAATTAATATTATATATATATATATATATATATAGTTATATATATATATATATATATAGTATATATATATATATATCTGGTATATATAAACTGTTAGACATTGATTAAAAAAAAAAAAATCATCAAACTTTC
>JABUQX010102612.1:0-10000 GCA_015478945.1 Trachelipus rathkii
TAAGTGTTCTACTATTTGCTCTCGGATTAGTGACATTTACTTCTATAGGCGACTATCGAGAGTACAGTCTGTTATTATTTGCTTTATGTTGAATTGGACCTTGCCGCTCTATATATAGCCGGTGCAGGCTGCCTTTTTTCTCGAACGGCACTTCAACTAGCTATTGGAAAATATTTCCAATGGGGTAACTCCGATGGCTTTCATTTTTCTCACCCACCAAAACCTCCGCAGAGCTTTTAAGAAAAAGGAATCGAAACGAACTTGCCACCTTACATCCAGCGAACCTTAACCTTTATATGGTTTTCGCCCATTCCTGAACTTCACAGGTCAAATTTCTAGGACTCATCACTAGATGACCACTTAACATATGCAACCACATGTTAAAACACGCTGAAAACAACTTTGTCATCGCGCCCTTGCCCCTGTTACATCATCTTGCTTCAAAATCTTGGGTGCTGTCGCAAATCCCTTTTACTTTCTTTACATAGCCCAATCCGATTGAAACTGATTTATGGCTGTGCAAATATATGGTCAGGCTCCAAAACACTATACCTGTTAGAGTCCCATCCAAACGAAGCGTCCGTAATCTCCACTGGAGCCTTTCGATGTCACCACGGTAGCCTTGAAGTTGAATCAATGTGATCCACTCTCTCTCGAAGAGATACATATGTGTACAAGTTTCTTCGTTTCAAAACCGCCCAATAAAGTCCTGCTCTGACACCGATTCTGCAGATACCTCAAGAATACTAATTTACTGGCATTTGCAAGGCGGTTCAATAACATCCTTATTTCTCAACATCCCCTTTTCAAAAGGTGGCTGCCTTTCTCTTTGAACGAAGGGTACACACCTGGCTATTCCCCTCTCGCTACCATTTGCTTGGCTCTGACCTCTCTCTCCAAATCTAGCCATCTCTTGCTGCCTTGTTAAAGCATCATTCCTGTCTCATTCCGCAGTTCACGATGAATTTACTCCATTGTTTACTGACGGCTCTAAATAGGGGACAGTGTGGGGCATCTGCTGTCTTTTTCTGAACGCAACCTCTTCCAATACCCTTCCCTTTTATGCTCGATTTTTACAGCAGAATTAAACGGCTATAATGATTGCCCTTTCTCGAATTCTTATCCTTAACCAAGATCACTCTTTGTCGTTTTATTCGATTCCGCTAGCGCGCTACAAGCGCTTAAACCCCCTATTCTAAACGCGTCAATGGTAATCAGCTGTAACAACTATTTCTTCGGCTGATGCACTCCGCGTAAGAACAAACTTATTTTATGTTGAACTCCCTCATGTAGGGGTAAATGGCAACTGAATGCAGGACAGAGAGCCAAAAATGGCCGCTCCTCTTTTCGAGTTGTTTCCAAGGTACCTCCCGATGAACATTTCGACAAGCGACCTCCCATTAACTGATTACTGTCCTGCTCTCCGACGGGCTTTCGATCTGTCGGCGGGGAGGGAAACTCAGAAACATAAAGCCCGAAGATTGGTGAGTGGTCTTCCTCTCCCCGACGAAAAGGGCTTACATGAGGTGATACTTGCACGCCTTCGTATTGGCCGCACTAAATATCACTCACAAGTCACAATATATGTCACGAGATCTTGTTGGCAAGAGTGCTGGACGAAAACAGTTACCCGGCAATCTGTTCATCATATCTTCATCGATTGTTCCCATCTGGACCTATTCGCTTTCGCCATTTTCCTATTTACGGCCATAACACTCTCCTAAAAGATTACCCATATATTATTGAATCTTCCCACTTCACAGTACTCTATTTTCTGTATCATTCAAGAGTGAAATATTACTTATAACATTTGATTTTGTTATGTAATATTAGGACATTAAAAATGCCAATGATAAATTTTTATTTCGTTTTTAATAAATTTGAACTGACTTGATATCAGTTTCAACCATTTCAAATCTTCCTTTGACATCGAAACATATAATACGAAAAGGGCCCTCCCCAATGGTGCTAAATTTTCAAGCTCAGTGTGGCCGATTCTTTGTGAGCTTGGTGGGTCCTGTACATTGCCTCAAAAAAAAAAAATATATATGAAATGTAATATATATATATACTTATATATATATATAGTATATATATTATAATATATAATATAATATATATATAATATGTATATATGTATAATTAATAAATATATATTATATATATATATATATATATATAGTAAAGTATTTTTATCACCCTTAGTTTTTTAAAAGAAACGTTGTACTAGTTAAAACTGTTTTATTTAAAAAATGCACATATTATTTTCGAATTAAAACACATTTATCAAGTAAAAAGTCACTGTATTTAAAACATTTTGGAATTGTAACATAACACGTGAAAATAAATAATAATTGACAAGAGACTTTCGTTCCATTCAGGAACCTCTTCAGTTGTCTTAGTATTCACGTTTCTTTTTTACGACTGGAATTGGAATTCTTCTTTTTTCTAGAGATTATACTTGTAGTTGGTTGTATTGGCAATTTTTGTTCTTGGGATATTTTTAGAGTAGTATTATTTTCTTGAGGTTAGATTTTGGTGCGAAGCTAGTAATCAGATTTTTTATAATTTTTTTGTGAATATTTATGATTGTAAGCAAGGTGTTGTTTGATACTTACTATTTCTTCAATTATACTTATTATACACACACTTTCATATATGGTCATCCTTTCATGCATACTTTCATATACACTATACTCATACTTTATTTAAGGGTTTGTGATACGAGTATTAGAGTTGTTGGGTATGTTGTTGGTAGTTTGTGGGTGTTTTGTTTCATATTTTTTTATTATGTTATGAATTGTTGGTGATTGGTGGTTTAGTATGTTGAGTTGTGTAGTGTCTAAAATATGTTCGCCTTTTAGAATATTATAAGTGTTAAAATGATTTATGCAGAAGGTTTCTATGAGTTTCCTTTTGTGTGGGTTTGAGATGTGTAATAGAGGCTGCATTGTGTTGATGTTTATGTGGTGGTTATTATGTGATCACTCCCCTTCCCCATCATATTAGATCTAATAAAATTATCACTAGAACATAGTTTTTTTCAATTCCAAGACAATTTCTACCTACAAAAACAAGAACTCAGCATGGGCTCCCCCTGTACCTACAACTTTAGCAATATATATAACTGGAATTAACAAGAACTTTATGCACACCCTCCTCTTCGGATTTACAAAATGCAAACTGGCACCGCTATGTAGACGATATTTTTGTTTCTTTACCCCATAACATAGATCCTAACAACATTCTACAACAAATAAACAATATACACCCCACTATACAATACACTATAGAAAAACCTACTAACTCATCCATACCCTTCCTAGATACATTAATTTCATGGCAAAACTCTTTTCATCTAAATTTCTCTGTGTACCGTAAACCCACAGCAAACCCAACATACATACACTGGTTTTCATCACACTCCACAACCATAAAAACAGCCACCCTCACTTCCTTATACACCAGAGCCTTCAAATTATGCTCACCCATAAATTTAGAAAATGAAACCAATCACATCAGAACTACTTTTCAAAAATTACAATATCCCAATCATTTAATAAACAAAGCTTACAGAAAAGCTAAAAATAACTACTACAACCAACACACACAGACCACACAAAACATCCCAACAAACACCTCTTACCTCCCTATTCCAACAAAAACAATCCAACAACTCAAAAAATACATACCTAAAAACATTACACTAACTACCACTAATGCACTACCTTTAAAAAAACTTTTCCATCCTCCAAAACCACATCCCCAACCAGCCCAATGCATATACACCATAGCCTGCAACCATTGCTCCAAAACCTACATTGGTGAGACAAACGACTTTACAAGAAGAAAAAATCAGCACACATATGACTTAACGACTGATAACCAAAACTCTTCATTAGTAATACACAGATCACATAATAACCATCACATAAACATCAACACAATGCAGCCTCTATTATACACCTCAAACCCACACAAAAGGAAACTCATAGAAACCTTCTTCATAAATCATTTTAACACTTATAAAATTCTATAAGGCGAACATATTTTACACACTACACAACTCAACATACTAAACCAACAATCACCATCAACTCATAACATTGAGGATTTGGGTGGATGTACCAAATCTTCAGTAGAAATTGCAGCAAGGATTAAAAAGAGACCAGACAATTTCCAGATCCAAAAACCTATATTTAAAAACAATACATAAATAAATAACATGATATACAATATAACAATAATAAATACAATGAAAAATAACAATACGATGAATAGTAAAAATAATAACAATAGTTTATAAATGCTTGTGAACGTTTCAAAAGAGATACAATTTTTAGAAAAGTTTCCCATATAAAATGTTTTCTTTCGCTCAAAAATAAAAAGGGAAACTATTATATTTTGGAACATGTATTTCGAATGGAATATATATAATAAATCATTTTAATATGAAAATGCAAACTTAATATTACTTTGAAATATAAAAGATAAAGAATAAGTATCACTGAACACTAATTTCTAAACGCAAAACATATCACTGAATAAACTAATTTGATTTAAACTTCGTTAGGTACCTACCCAAGATGCATACGAGGTAATGAACTTTGGTTAAACACAGCAACTTCTTTAAGCAGTACAAAATGATCACCGAAAACTGTTTTAACATTTGCTGAATACAATAAACTTCTAGAAGGACTTTAAACACAATTCAGGATCGAAGAAGACGGAGAAAAAGCAATTACGTGAGATCTAAAATGGCGGCGACCGAGAAGAAGGCAGAGCGATTGCAACGCCACCAAAAATAGCAGCGGAAAAAAAAGAGAGAGAGAGAGAGAGAGAGAGAGAGAGAGAGAGATAAGAAGGCTACAGTACCCCCCCTTCTGTAGTGGAACGTCACAGAAATTAAGGAGAGAACCGAACAACCGGACGTAAAGGTCTCCCAAAACGCGAAGTAGAACACGGTCGAGAAGAACCAGGACTCGAAGGAGATGGAGGAACTGAAGGGGCTGGAGGAAGTTGAGAGACCGGAAGAGCTGAATCAGAAACCGTGGGGGAAAGCGGAAGAGGCGGTATGTCAGGAGCAGGTGTCGATGGGGACACACGAGGAACGATGGGTAAGAAGGGGGTAGAGGAACTAGGAACGGGAAGTGAAGAACTAGACTGAGGAGGGGCGGGCGGAGGTAGGTGACAAGGCGGCGACGGAACAGGGGGAATAACAGGTAGCAATGGAGTAGAGCGAGGAGAAACCTGGGGTGCAGGAAATGGAGAAGGAGTGGTCGAAGACACAGGATCGGTGTCTAAGAAGGCAGGTTTGATCCGATCAACCGAAACGTTCTCCACTTTAGTCCCCTTTTGCAGTGAGAAATACTTACGATGGCGCTGTAACACACGGAAAGGTCCATCGTATCGGGCCTGAAGTGGACCGCGATGCGAGTCGTGACGGACCAACACGTGTGTACAGGAGTCGAGTTCAGCTGGTATATACGTGGCACGACGAGACTGACGAGGTAAGGAAGGCTTCCACGAATCAGCACACTGACGAAGACGGGCAAGGAAGGTATGCTGATTGGAAGAGGTAGGCGAAGGAAGAATGAATTCGCCGGGAATGCGAATAGAGGAACCGTAGACCAGTTCAGCTGATGAACATTGGAGGTCCTCTTTATAAGAAGTTCGGATGCCAAGGAGAACAAGAGGAAGCGTTTCAGACCAATTTTCGGGGTTCCCGTGTGCCATAAGAGAAGCCTTAAGCTGGCGGTGAAACCTTTCTATCATGCCCTGAGCCATAGGGTGGTATGCACATGAACGGAGACGCTTAGAGCCAATGAGGACCATGAGGTCTTTCCATAAATAAGACTCGAATTGGCGGCCTTGGTCCGTTGAAACCGAAAACGGAGTGCCAAATCTCGCTATCCAATTATATAGAAAAGCCTGAGCAATGGTTTCACTAGAAGTATCTCGAAGAGGGATGGCCTCGACCCACCGGGTGTAACGGTCAATGCAAGTGAGAATGTGGGTGAAACCATTTGAGGAAGGCAGAGGTCCGACCAAGTCAATGTGGACTTGGTCGAAGCGTTGTCCCGGAGGAAGAAATTGATCGACAGGAGCGTTAGTATGCCTGTGAACTTTGGACCGTTGGCAACTAAGGCACTGGGAAGTCCACAGTTTAACGTCCTTAAGAAGTGACGGCCAGACGAAATGTTTGCCGACCTTAACCTGCGAACCTTTTACACCAGGATGCGAAATATCGTGTATGGTGTGAAATACAAGACGACGCATGGGAGTAGGAACGACAGGACGAGGCAGACGAGAAGACATGTCACAAAGAAGTGGAAATTGGAAACCAAATACCTCTACGCTCTGAATGTCGAAGGTAGAATTGGCTGGGAAAGTAAATTCCTCCAGCTGTTGAAGACGGGACATCTCCTCATAGTTGATAGAAGGAAGAGGAGAAATGGCATTAATGCGGGAAAGGGCATCAGCGGGAATATTCTCAGCACCTTTAACGTGACGAATGTCGGTGGTGAACTGAGCGATAAACTCGAGATGACGTGCCTCGCGAGGTGATTGTTTAACAGTAGAGGCAGTGATGGCATGGGTGATAGGCAGGTGATCGGTAAGAATATGAAATTCTCGCCCCTCAATAAAATAGCGAAAGTGTTTGATGGCGAGATAAATGGCCAGCAATTCTCTTCCGAAAGCACTGTACCGAACCTCGGGAGGTTGGAGTTTCCTAGAAAAAAATGCTAAAGGACGCCACTCACCATCAAGAAACTGCTGTAGAACAGCACCAACCGCATAATCCGAGGCATCGGTATGGATCCGAGTTGGTGCGGTGGTAGAGGGGAAGACGAGAAGAACGGAGGAAGCCAGGGCTTCCTTGATGGAGGTGAATGCATGGCGGGCCTCGTCGGTCCAGTCAACGGTGACAGAGGCCGAAGAACCTTTCCGAGAGGGCTTGAGAAGAGCGTTAAGAGGGCGAAGTATTTCTGCCGCCGACGGGATGAATCTGTGATAGAAATTAATCATACCGAGAAAACGACGGAGTTGACGCTGTTTAGAAGGAAGGGGGAAAGAACGAATAGCAGAAACACGATCGTCGAGAGGACGGACTCCCTCGGAAGAGATGGTGTGTCCAAGAAAGGTCAAGGAAGGAACACCGAACACACACTTCAAGGAATTGACGCGTATGCCGTACTCACTCAACCTTGCGAACACCTGTCGAAGATGAGAGATGTGCTCTTCCGGAGAGGAGCTAGCGATTAGGAGGTCATCTATATACGCGAAAACAAAGGGTAAACCGCGAAGAATGGAATCTATGAAACGTTGGAACGATTGCGATGCGTTCCGGAGACCGAAAGGAGTCCTTAAGAACTCAAAAAGACCGAATGGGGTGATAACAGCGGTCTTGTGGACATCGTCAGGATGGACGGGAATTTGGTAAAAGGCTTTTACCAAATCGACCTTCGAAAATATGGAGCACCCGGACAGATGAGCGGTAAAATCTTGGATATGAGGGACAGGGTATCTATCCGGGCGTGTGATGGCGTTCAGGCAGCGGTAGTCACCCGTCGGGCGGTAATCCCCATTTGGTTTAAGTACGAGATGCAGAGGAGAAGCGTAGTCCGACTTAGAAGGGCGGATGATGCCTTGCTTAAGCAGAGAGTCGAACTCCTGTTTAGCGGCCTGAAGTTTGTCCGGGGCAAGACGACGAGCGTGGGAGAAAGGAGGCCTCCCGTTCGTCTCAATGTGATGTACAACATTGTGCGTAACCTCCGGAAGAGCCGAGATAGGAGAGACAAGATTGGGAAACTCTGAAAGAAGAAGAGATTCATAAGGGGTATCACCTGCAGGAAGTTGGATTCCACTGACGGAAGAGGTAGCACGAATGCAAGCGGAAGAGAACTGGGTTTCAAAATCAATAAGACGGTTATGGTGCAAGTCCACGAGGATATTAAAGTGAGAAAGAAAGTCCGCGCCAATGATGGGGAGAGTAACATCTGCGATTACGAAGTTCCACAAAAAATCGCGGCGAAACGAAAGGGTAAGATGCAATTGTTTCGTGCCATACGTGTTAATGATGGAACCGTTTGCGGCTTGTAATGAACCCAAGGGTTCAACAGTCCGGTTTTTCTGTAAGAAGGAGCGAGGTAAAATAGAAAAGGAACTACCCGAATCGATCAAAAATGACAATGCAGTGGATGGATCATATACACAAAGCAGGTTGGACGCAGGGGGTACCACGCCGTGCGTATTTACGACGTGGTAGGCGAGTTTAAAGGTTCGTATGCACAGGGTTTGAGGCAAGTGCGGGTCTGGTCTCCCCAACGTTGGTGGTTGCGGCACACACCTTGCTGATTGTGAGACGGAAAAGGTGCGGGAGAACCTTGAGAAGACGATTGAGCAGCAGCAAATTGACGAGACGGAGTGGGGGAACGACGGAAAGAACGACGATGTTGAGAGGAAGAACGAGGGTAATGGCCATAAGGAATAGATGGTACAGGCAAAGGATACGAGAAGGAAGAAGGTGTAGGTGAAGGATAGAAAGGTGGTGAAGTATAAGTAGGAGAAGAAATTGAGCGAGTCTCCAGGGATCGAATCCTATTAGTAAGGTCAAGGATAGTATTCTCCAGAACCTGAATACGCGACTGCAGATATGCAATGTCAGTAGGCGGAGATCTAACTGCATTTATGGAACTTGTTGCTTGCGGAGTGGTAATTGGTTGCGAACTAATATCTAGCGGCCCACTCGAAACAAATGAGGCTTGGGGCAGTACGTTTGCGGTTGTTAGAGGTTTAGCCTTACAAATTCTATCGGCGTATGTTGCCAACTCCTGCAAAGGGCTGTTGGGATCCACGGTTGCGAGCTGCAACTGCATTTCAGCGGGCAGCTTCTGCAGAAAGAGATGGCGTACTATATTTACACAATTTCCAACTGGCGGGCCATCCAGCAGTCCCAACATATCTGATAGCAACACAGAGGGCAGCCTGTCGCCCAAAGACTCGTTTGTTAGAAGCTTCTTTACCTTTTCGGCATCAGTTTCACCTAACCTTGATAAAAGTTCAGATTTGAGTTGTGTATAAGGCTGGTTATGTAGGTGCAGCTGCGGCAAAACATCCTTCAGCCTCTGCAACACCTTAACTGGCAGAATATTAAGGAGGGCACGAAAACGCGCTGTTTCCGTCGTGGCCTCTAACTGTAATTCCAATAAAGTAAAAGTTAAATCTAGGTCATTTTCAATGAATTTTCCAGTGTATGTTGCGTTTTCTCTATTTGCAGGAGCTGGAGGTGAAGAAGTGATATTTGAATCACTGTTAGTTGCATTATCTGGAGGAGACATTCTCGTAATATTTATAGCAGCAATGTGAATTAAAAAGTAAATATATATATATATATATATATATATATATATATATATATATATATATATATATATATATATATATATATATATATAATATATATAATATATATATTATATATATATATATATATATATATATATATATATATATATATATATAATGCAAAAAATAGGAGCGCGTGGACAGAATGTACTGCCCAAAATAAATTATTGTTGACTAAATCTAAAAATGTAGTTGAAAATATATGATTAAAAAATACTTAAAACTATCTAAAAAATAGAGAAGGCGACACACGGTCAGAGACCTTTTTAAACTACAAAATATAACCCGTTTATGGGGTCGTAAACACTAATAAATGTAGCCGCTTTTACGGGCTAATGTAATGGTAAAAAAAATAAATCTGGGAATGGCCCAGAAAATAATGTAAAATAATGTTATAAAAAAAATATAAAATTGATATTAATGAGACTCTTTTTTTAAAAAAATTTCTTGATACGAGGAACCGTCTGTTGGAATTGCTTGAGTACTGGATGCTGAAGGAAAAACGCTTGGAGGCTCCAGTAGGTTGAAGGTGGCTGAGTGTTGTAACTGTGGTCATAAACTCTGGGGTCATCAAAATGAGGATTTGGGTGGA
>JABUQX010102612.1:20000-28974 GCA_015478945.1 Trachelipus rathkii
ATTATATTATTTTATATATATATATATATATATATATTATATATTATATATATATATATCATTGTATGTATGTACTTATTATATATAATAATATATATAATATATTTTATATATATTCTTATATATATATATATATATATATATATATATATATATATATATATATATAATATATATATATATATACTTGCCAGCCCGCTCCATGCAAGTTTACACGAGCCGCCACTGTATATATATATATACTATATATATATATATATATATATATATATATATATATATATATATATATATTTATATTATATATATATATATATATATATATATATATATATATATATATATATATATATATATATATATATATATATATATATATATATATATATATATATATATATATATATTATATATATATATATATATTAATTTATATATATTAAAATTATTTAAAAATTAATTAAAAAAATTATTATATATATATATATCGGTACATCCCTTATATTATATATATTTAATTATAATTATGTACTTACCTTATTTGAATATATAGTCCATCCTCCTTTCCTTTTTTATGAATTCATTTATAATCCTTTCATAAAAATCTTCTGAATTTCTTAACTTCAAGAGAAGGTTCCTTTCTATTGACATCATTGAAATACTTGACAATCGAGTTTCGCTTGTTGTATTCCTCTGATATACTTTAATTCTTTTCAATGCAGAAAAGCTTCTTTCTACTGTTGCTGTTGTAGATGGTATCGTAGCAATGAGCTGGCAAAGTTTAAAAAATTCATTCATAACTTCATAAAGTTCATTGTCTTGGAAGTGTTTTATTAGTTGTACAATACTTTTATTTCTAAAATCATCCGAAGAATACACAACTATCAATTCGTTCTGCAGTCGAATTTTGTCAAAATGGCTTCCGTAAATTATGCTTAGAGACTCGAAAGGTTTCTTAGGAAAATCTTTTGCGTATTGTTTAAAATTATGACTGTTTAATAGTTCTATAAAAACAAGATCTTCCAGAGATTTAAATCTGACTCTTAGTTGATTCACAACTGTTTGAATGATGTTATTATATAGATTTCTATAGTAATCACGATGTTTTTCTGATGGAAAATTTCCTTTAACATTGTCATATATTTTAGAGAAAAGATCTTGTTTTTCCTCAATCAATTTAGTAGTTTTCCTAACTTCATTAGCACAATAAGTAATATACAAACTTTTTGACTGAAGGACATTAAATAAAACATCAGTAAAAGAAAATATTTTACTAAATGCTTCGAGCAGAAAAATAAATTTAAAATCACCTAATTTGTGCTTGAATCCAATTGCGGAATTGATAGTTATTCCATCCCATTTCTCTACATTATCAATTATTTCATCAAATAACTCAATCAATAAAGATATATTTTCTTTGGCAATATGAACTAAGCGAGAACTGTAATTCCATCTAGTTGGTGCGGTTTTTGGAAACCTTCTTTTAACTATATTATCAAGTGCACTTGTCCTTTTAGGCGATTTAGCGAAAAAACTTCCTAAACCACTTAAAACCGTGAAAAATAACTTACATTCCTTAATACTTCCACATGCTTGAGATAAAACTAAATTCAACACATGTGCACAACAATGTACAAAAACTGCAGATGGATACTTTTCCTTTACCTTACTTTGTAAACCATGAAGATGGCCTGACATGGTAGCAGCTCCATCATAGGTTTGAGAAATTAATTTACTTTCACCTTTAATATTTTCTATGCAGCGAAAAACATGTAGAGCTAAAGCATCTGCCGAACGGTCAAGACTTACGTCTGTAAAACCAAGGAATCTTTCTACTATTTCGTTTTCTTTTGTAAGGTATCGTAAAACAGTAGATAACTGTGAAATATTTGATACGTCTGATGTCTCGTCTAAGAGAATTGCAATGAATTTCGCATCAGAAATTTCAGAATGGATTTCCCTAAGAATTACATTTTGAATTGATTCAATTAAATCATTTTGAATTCTGTTCGAAACTCCAGAGAAAATTGTCGCTGTTGATAGGTGATTTGCTAATTTTTCATCATACCGGCTCATCAACTGCAGAAGTTCTACATAATTTCCAAGATTATTTGATTCATTTGTTTCATTATGGCCCCTAAAAGATAATTCTTGACAGCCTAGGAATATGACAGCATCTATTAACCTGCGAAGAATTTCTCTATTTCTAGCAACCTTTTCATTGTGTTGTTGGACGTAAAATCTTTTTTGCTCATCCAACATAACATCCACACGTACATTACCGAATGATTTAAGGAATAAATATGACTTTATATGTCGCTGTGATCTTTCGTGCTTTTGCATGCTGATGTATAAATTATTTAAATCAGTGTATCCTCCCTCATTCCAAACAGATTTTTCTGATGAAAAAATCAAACAAGGCCAACAAAAAAGCCTATTTAATTTTGAACTCCCAGTCAACCATTTCTTTTTCTCATAAAGACATTCTTGAAAATGTCTTACAAAATTCTTTCCTTTGGTTTTTAGGTCTGGTAATGGTGGAGTTAATCTTCCGTTTTTAATAATTAAATTTTTTTCTTCATAACTTCTCATACTAAATCTTGTTTTTAAAAGATGCGCCATCCATTTACTCTTAGATTTTTTACAGTGCACACTATAACTTCTTAATAAAAAGATTTCGTAAAACTTTTAAAAAATTTCGAGACCAAAAAAAAATGTAACTAAGCACACCAAGCTCTGAAGAAGACTAAAGGCTTAGTAATGCCGTTAACTTTGAAATAAAAATGTCGCTCAAAGCAAAATCACATTAATAATTATTATTAATATTATTATAATTATTATTATTATTATTATTATTATTATTATTATTATTATTATTATTATTATTATTATTATTATTATTATTATTATTAATATTATTATTATTTTTATATATATATATAATATATATATATATATATATATATATTATATATATATATATAATATATATATATATATATATATATTAGTATACTATATATGTATATACATATATATATATATATATATATATATATATATATATATATATTATAATATTATATATATATATTATATATATATATATATATATATATATATATATATAAATAATATATATATATATTATATACTATATATATATATAATTATATATATATATATATTATTATATTATATATATATATATATAATATATATATTATATATATATATATATATAAATGAGGACGATTGCTAAACACGTTTGAGAATACGAGTGAGAATCTGAGTGTTCATGCTATCGAGTAACAAGCTTTTATTCAGTCTCTGTTTTAATAATAGGAAATTTACCCGTATGCGCGGTCGCTGCGGGAGAGATTTTTAAATGCTACTCAATGAGAAACTGTCATGCTAGCATTAGTTTAATATAAGTGTTGAATATTGAAGAATTTTAAAATGAATTTAAGATTTTAACACCATAACTTGACGTAATTTTGTTTCCTGTTCTTTATTATTAGTTTGTAAGCATTTTTTTTTAAATAATAAGAATGTAGCAAAATTCTATATTTCTTTGCATGCCCTGAATGCACGCCACTGATATATATATATATATATATATATATATATAATATATATTATATATATATATATATATATAATATATATATATTTTATAATGTATATTTAAATATTTATGTATATATAATATATATATATATATATATATATATATATATATATATATATATATATTATATAAATATATATATAAAAATATATATATTATATATTTATGACCTTATGTAATTTCGCGGCTACTTTCACTTTTTTCTAGCGAATTAAACCTTCGGACTGTTTTTTTTAATTGACTAAAATGATAAGTCGGAAGACTTTAATGATATATATATATATATATATATATATATTATGAAAATTTATTTAGAAAACTATTAAATATTGGTCATTTTATAATTTAGACCACAGTATAAAAATATCAGTATTATGAGTCATTAATAAAGGCTTAAAAAATTTCATCATATCAATGCGCGGGCTAGTCACGCCCAAAGTAAGTAAAAGAAATTCTTCAGTAAAAACTTCAGTAATCTTTCAGTAATTAACTGGTGAACACGTATACTGTTGTCAATATTTAAGTATTCGGGTTCATTAAAGTTGAGATTGATTCTCATTAACTTAATAAAATTGTACGCAGTATTAAGTACAATAAAATTAATATAGACAAACAATAAGTGTCTTAAAGTTTATATCACGGCTTATTACAATAATATTTAATATCTATTGCCTTTACGATAATGGCCTCAGTAAAACTGTTTAGAGTTTAAATTACTCTTTGAAAATTTGTTACTTTAAAAGGATTAAAATGTCCTTGTATATGAAAAGGAAACCTTTTCAAACCCTTTTGGATTTTCCTGTCTTTCATTATAATGATAATCGCATTCATTATTAATTGCAAATTACTAAAAGTATATAAAGCGTTTTAGGGGGTACCTCCGAGGCGCTACGTCTCCAAAATTTTGTCTACAACAAGAAGAAGAACATTTAAGGTAAATACACATTTAAAATTTTTAAGTAATTTTAGTGCAAAGAAACTAAAAATAGTCCGGTGGCGCCAAGAGCCACTTCTATCAAAAAATGAAAAGAAATTTTTTGATATTTTTGAAAAGGATTTCGATCTATAGGATCGCCATTTTGAAAAAGTGTTCAATAATTAAACAGTCATTTTTGAAAATGTACTAATGTACTTAACATTTTTTATTTATTCATCAAGTGAATTATTAGTGAAATGAAAAGTTATTTACCTTTAAAAAGTGATTTGAAAATTTTATTAGTTAAACTTTTTTCATAACTTAAAAATTTTCGAAAGTTAAAACGCAGTCTTACGCATGCGCAAAAAGATTGCATCACAATTAAATGAGAGGAAAATTCCAAAGGATTTGGATCGGTTTCAATTATTTTTTGTAATAATCGATATTTTATTTAAGATTGATAGAATAATCGGTAGAAATATCGTTCTTTCATTAATCGATAATAATCGATATTTTATCAATAATTGTAAACAGTTTGCTGAGAGCGTTGTGAAAGATTCTTCAAGATTGTTTTTTTTGTTTTTTAGGTTTAATTATTTTAATAATATAATTAATTGTAGTAATTAATGTTTAATAATAACAATAACACTGTGTGGTTGTGTTTCCTTTAAAAAAAAAATGGTTTATTTAATGAAATAGCAAAATAGTGTTTGAAATTAGGCTGACCCTAGGGCTGAACATCAGTTTTTGACAAAAGTTTTTTGAAGGCCTAGGGTAGTTGTAGGCCTATATATTTTTTGATTCATATTGGTGACACAATATCAGGCATTTTTTTAAGTAAATAATTTTGAATTAAGTATTTTTGAACAAAATGGACGATTTTGTCAAATTTAAAAAAATGAGGTCTAATTTAAAAATTCGTATTACTAAAAGAGTAAATAAATTAAATGAATTAAAATCAAATAACTGTTTGGGTATTATTTTCTGCAAATCTCAAATAAATGAAATAAATAAATTGATATTAAAAATCAAAGAAATTGATGAAAGCATGATTGATATTTTGATGGAATCTGAGATTGAAGGCCTAAATATGGACTCTGAAATAGAAAGTCAAAGTGATTATTATTTAGAATTAGAAATTAAATTAAGTGTTTTTAATGAATTTATTTTAAGTAAAGAGACTGCTAAAACAGAACCTATAAATTCTGATAGTTTTGTGGAAGCCTTAAATAACATAGATCACACTACTAATGTAAAATTACCTACCATGAGTTGTGCAGTATTTGATGGTGATGTGAATAAAATTAGTTTTCAAGTTTTTTTAAATCAATTTATGAATGTAGTTGGAAATAACCCTAAACTTAATGACTCTGTTAAATTAATGTACCTTTTAAGTTTTTTGAGGGATTATCCTTTAAGTATTGTGTCTCATTTATCTATCATACCAGAACATTATAAAGTAGCATTAGAATTGTTAAAAGCTGAATATTTGGATGTAACTACTATAACAAATGACTTGTTTGCCTCTTTGATAGCTATTAATATAGAATCCAAATATGATAAAGATTTTTTATCCTTAAAAAATGCATTAAATAAAATCAGGGCTATTATTTACGATCTTAAAGTGCATAAATTGGATTTTACCATCTCAAAGAGTCCAGGCTGTTGCTTGTTGTCACATATAGTAGTAAAAAAGCTACCTAAAGTATTTTTGAAGGACCTGATAAGAAAAGTAGGTCATAATTATCCTGACATAAATGAAGTTCTTGAAAATTATCAGGATATAATAAAGGCTTTAATATGTACTAGTTCTTCCTCAGAAAGAACAGTAGGTGATAAACTCAAATTTAAAAGTAAAAGTACACCTGTTACTCCTCAAAAAGAAAAAACATCTCAAAATAATGCTACAAGTAAACAGCATTCTTTGGCAAATTTTCAAACCTCAAGTAAGGTAAAAGAGGTTGAAAAAAAGTGTAAATTATGTTCTGGGCCACATTCTTTAGGACTATGTCCAGTGTATAACAATTTTGAAGGTCGTATTGATAGAGTTAGGGAGTTGGGGTTGTGCGAACAGTGTGCTGGCAACCATCCGAAAGCACAATGTTTTGGTAATAATAATAAAATGAGGTTTCCATGTAAGTGTGGAAGTAGGTCACACATACAACCATTGTGTAATGTAAATAGTGAGGTAGTAAATACAACGACCAATCATTGCATAACTTTCCATCAAAGTTTAGAGAATGAATACATTCCGCCTACCACTTCTTTAAATATGGTTTTCAATGGTAATGAAAAAACTTACAGATGTTTGATTGATACAGCTTCAAGTAGGTCTTATATATCAAGAGAAGCTGCTGAAAAGCTAATACCTAATATAAATAGTCTTCCTATAATAGAATATGAGGTTCAAACTTTCATTGGCTCTAAAATTAAAAGTTTCATCAAACATTAATTGGCGTAAGAGTTTTTAAAAGAATAGTTTTTATTCCTTTTCTTATAGATGATGAATTAAATATAAATTATAAAGTAAATGGCATTTCAGATGTTATTAAAAATATGAAACTTAATGGTTTAAATTTTGCTGATAGTAATTTTAATAATTCTAATGTAAATAGTCATATTAAAATAGATGTTTTGCTTGGAATAGAAATAATAGACTTGTTTCCATCCTTTCAGACTGTACCTTTTGCAAGTGGCCATTGTTTACATATTGGTAATAATAAATTAATACCAATAGGTAATATTTATAATTTTTTAAGTAGAGAACAAATTGTGCGTTTGGTTGAAACCAGAAAAAGTAAAAAAGTTAGTAATTTCATAACTCAGTCAAAAGTTGAAACAAATAATGCCATAATTCCTAAAAATGATTCTGAATGTAATAACAGAAGGCTAAATACACAAGTGTATTTCGTGTTAGAACCATCCAAAAGTTATTTCAATCCCATTGAACAGTTTTTAGATTCTGATATTGACAATGGCTTGGAAAATCTGTTTAGCCTGGAATCATTGGGCATCAAACAGGACGAAGACATTCTGAACACTGTAGATAAATGTCAAGTTCAATTGTTTAATCAGAATATGATTTTCAAAGACAACCATTATCATGTAAGCCTTCCTTGGTATCAAGATAGAATAGAATTAGTTCCTAATAATTTTAAAATATCTTTGAATATAGCTAATAAAGTATTTGATAAGTTAACTCAAAATAACTTAATAAATAAATATAATAAAGTCTTTGAAGATCAATTGAATGATAAAATAATTGAAAGAGTAAATATAAATTTTAATGATCCTTCAGATATTTGTAAATATAAATTCATTCCTCATCGTCCTATAATAAGGCAATCAGAACAAGTAACCACTAAAATAAGACCAGTTTTTAATTGTTCACTTAAAAGTAATAAAACTCTTCCATCTTTGAATGAAGCAGCATACAGTGGTTATGACCTCATGAATTCACTTTTAAAGCTACTACTAGTGTTCAGAACGAATCGTACTGTTGTCATAAGTGATGTAAAACAAGCGTTTCTGATGATAAGGTTAAAAGATGAAGTAGATATGAATAGGTTCACTTTCTTATGGTTTAATAACGGAAAATTAGAAGCTTATAGGTACCTTACTTTAATATTTGGGTTTACATCTTCCCCATTTATACTGCATTATATAATGAAATATCATGCTTCTAAGTATCCACATGATAGATGTACTGAAATATTATCCTCAGGCTTCTATGTGGATAATTTAATATTTACAAGCATGCAAGAAGAAAGTGAGATAGTAGGTATTTATCATCAATGTAAGAAACGAATGGAGGAAGGGGGTTTTATCTTGAGATCTTGGAATAGCAACTCGGATGCTTTGCGTGTTAAGTTCAAGGAAGAAAACTCCTTTGTAGAACATTCAAGTTGTTGTGAAAAGATCTTGGGATATAGTTTCAATGTGGTGACTGATTGTATGCATATCAATAAAGTAGAATATCTGGAGAGTATTTCAACCAAGCGTCAATTGTTGTCTGAGATTTCCAAGCTTTTTCGATCCTCTTAACTTTGCTCTTCCTATTTTGGTAAAGGGTAAATTGTTGATGAGACAAGTGTGGCAGCAAAAGTTGGCTTGGGATCAGAAAGTGCCTGATGAGATACTGAAAGAGTGGTATAAACTACGCAGTAACTGTGAACATCTGGATACGATTGCAATACCTAGGAGGGCTCTTTCTGAAGGGAATAAGTATGGCTTGCATCTTTTTTGTGACAGTTCTGATAGTGTTTATGGTTTTGTATGTTATGGAGTGGATGATGATAGCAAAAGCTCCTTTATATTTGCTAAAGCCAAGGTAGCTCCTGCCAATAGGCCTAGGGAGTTAAGTATTCCTTCCCTGGAGCTGATGGGGGTTATTTTGGCCTTGAAATGCTTACCCAATATTTTGGAAG
>JABUQX010102613.1:0-20000 GCA_015478945.1 Trachelipus rathkii
GAATAGAAATGCGGAACATTTTGGAAATCTTTTTGCGGAATCACGAACGGCGGTATGAGGGGTCAGAATAGAGCAACTCGTCCTGTATTCTGAAGATTGGTTAGTTGGTTTATGGATTCTTCGCTCTTCCTTCCGTCATATATAACGGGTGGGGAGGAGTGTTATATTTTTTTCTTTTTCTACAGCTCATCATCCGAATAACCAACTTTAAGTGCTAGATTATATTGGAATTTTGTGAATTTAATATCTGCCATAGGTAAATAACAATAACTTACATGAAAATTTAAAATGATATATAAAATATGGGTGACTTTCATGGTGAGATTTTGGGACAAATTGGTAGTGAGTATAACTCTTTTAATTTTTTTTCCCACCATGTAGGATTACCAGAGTCTTGTTTCCAGTTGGTATCTACGATTTGCTGTTCAAGCCATAGTGCTCCGCAGCTTGTTATTCCAATTTCACCTTAACAACCCAAAGAAAACCTCTGTTTCAACAGGGGTAAGTTAGTTAACTATGTGGTTTTTCTTTATAAGTGGAATGTTAGGATACATGGTAATGGTTTACTGAGTTTAGATAGGTAATACCGTTTTAACTTTTCTAGGTTTTTGGTTACGGGTTTGGTTTCTATACCATTGAAGTTTTTTTGGGGTGGATTTGCCCCAGATAAACATTTCTTCTTCCCCATCGGTGGATTTCAAGCTTCTATCAAGTGAAGTAACTGTTCTTCAACCAAGATGAAGGTTATTCAAATAAAAAGAATATAGTTCTTTTATCATTTTTTTTATAAATCAATAATATTTAAGCGACAGAGAATTGGTTGCTTGTTGGCTAGTGTGTGTATAAACTAGTTTATCAGCTAACAAAAGGAATTGTTGAGGATCTATTATATAATTAATCAAGAAATGTTGTCTTGAATCCTAGTAATAAAAAGATTAAGTTACTAAAGAAAAAGTTGAATGCACATTCTTTTGAAATTCCCCAGATCCTTAGTTGTTTAAGATAATAATTAACTAAAGTGTATAAAGCTTGGAGTTTATCTTTTACTTTTGTTAGAGTAAATTTTTTTTGGTTTCTTTGTAGCAGAGCTATTCCCCCCATACGGTGTCGCTTAAGTTGAAGATTTCTTTGCCCTGGTTAAAAGGAGGAAGAGTAATGAGTGAATGTCTGTTGATTGAACATAATGTTGAATTATTAATGTTTTCACTTATGAATAGATGATGCTACTATGATATGTATTAAGTGATGTTTATGTTTTTTTTTTTATAATTTCCCCACTATGTTTATGTAAATTTGTTTAAAAAAATCGCCCAAATTAAATTTTAGTCCAAATTAACTAGCATACAACATAAAAAGTTAAAAATTAAGTTGTTAATAGTTTAATAATAAAACTTATATGTAATTGTTTAATAACTGATTGGCTGTTGCACTAGGAGTGTAGCAACAGATTATTGAGGGAATATTTCAAAAATCATAAATAGATTTTTAAATCACATTGGTGTTGTGTCATGCATGCATTGTTAATAACGAAATTTAAAGGTGTTCCGCCTTATTATATAGGTTTAGTTCAGTTTGGAGTCTGGATCCTGAGCCAACCTAGAAATTAATCCTCTTCTTAGTGGTGGATTAAAGCAACCAAAGCAGACGAATTAAAGTGAATAAAGGCCAAATAGGGACATATAATAAAATAAATAGAAGTCGGAGTGGTCAGCCGCCGGTGTTAAACAACATTACCAACGTGGTTCGCGGTAGTGCACTACGGGGTTTATTTTAGCGCGAGAACGCATGTTCATCGGTATCGGTAATTCGGCGGTACTCAGGCTCGTAAAAAAACTAACTAAATAACACTTAAATAATATACACTAATACATATAAATTTCATTATTACTATTTTTTTAGCATATTTCTTTAAACCTACAATAGGATAAAGGAATTTTCCCATACCCATTTATTTGTATATACACATTTTTTTTTGGTATTTTTTTGAAATATTTTTTATATTAAACATTATAAAGAGATTCACTGGGTTTTATTCCCACTGCATTATTTTGGTTTAATTGTTGAATAAAGGGTTAAAAAAAAATCTAACAATAGGTGTAAGTCGAGTAAAATAAATAAAAGCCATTGGCTCATACAAATTTTTGGTGTTTAAAGGTACAGATGTCGTTCTAAAATAATATATACATATTTACATTGTGTTGTTGATCTAGGGTCATTACTAAATAAATGTTCTAATATTTTTTCATATTCATGAGCACTTTCTGAGGCAGCAGAAACTTACCATATTGCAGTTCCAAGAAATCCTGTAGAGAACAAGAGATGGCCTTCTGACATGGGTCTTAAAGAATTTTCTTGATTTAAAGTAAAAATCTTGTAAGTTTGTTTATTCTATTTCTTTGTTGAAATTATTTTGTTTTTTTTTAATTTATATAATAATGAGTTTGTCAATATCTTTATTTGAGTTGATTTATTCTACACAATCATTCTATTCTATTTACAATAATTCCATTACAATTATATATATATATATATGCTGTTACAGTACAAAAAATAAGCCAAGCCCATTTGTTACAGTAAACAAACCGCAGGTTGGCTGTAAAGTGTCTGTGGGTAAAGTATGAGTGCTACCGCGAAAAAATTTGTGCACGCAGATGTTATTTACAGGTCGCATCTAGTATCAGTGGGGATGAAAAGAATTACTATGGGTTTCTCAAGGTCAATTTTTTTTTCCATTTTGGGGAATTTGTTTTTCGATTGTTATTGAAAAGATTTTCACAAATTTTCAGAACATTTCTTGAAACGGAACTTTTTGAGACTTTTCAAAGATGCAATTGCCTACAGATAGACAATTAAGAAATTTAAATTAGCATAATATTTGGAATTCAATTTGTTGGTCCATCACTTGATTCCTATTCACCTAAAAATGTTGTCATGGTGAAGATTTTATGGTCAGGCCTGTGCCTGTTGCCCCCCCCCAAGAGCGTCTTGAGTTGGAGCTTCTAAAAAAACCCACTGTTCAAGCGAAAGAAAGGACTAATACAATTTCCAATTAGTTGAAAATGGTGTAAGGTATGAGTGAGTGCGCTATAGAACTCCTATCAACTGCTGTATGGTTTTTTTTTTTCATTCTGCTCTAGTGTGGGGCTCCGAAACGCCCGTGGGCCAGAAAAAAATGTAACTAAAAAAACTCCACTTTGTGTACAAACAAAAACCATGTGTTTTATTACAAAAAAGTTTACATTTTTTTTTTTTTGTTGTTTTTTTAACATATTGCTAGTATATGATTACACACCCTCACAAATTTACGAACAAAAAAAAAATTAAAATTATAAATAACTTAGATTTTTTTGATTTTTTCATAAAAAAAAGAATTTTTTTAAATTTAATTTTGATTTATAGAGGTCCTGTGTGACGAAAAATAAAAAATAATTGTAAAAATTTGTATCAGCCTACTCTTGATAGTAACAGGTTTTAAGATTTGAAAAATTTGTCAACTTTGCAATTTCAGTTAAAAAAGTTTTTTAACATTTATGAACCCGGGGCAATTTCAGATTTCCATTCCACCCCCACCCCCCTCACCCTTGACTGGGGGGCCAATTGACTCAGTAACCACGGGAATCAACTTCGGAGGCATCGGAAACCCATATAAACATACCTGACAACAACAAAAACTAAAAAGTAGCTAAAAATTGCCAAGGGTGCCAGATTTAACAAAAAAATCAGCTAAATCTGGCAATACAGCTAATTTATCATTCTTACTTACTACTAACCGTTATAGGGAAGCCCCTTTCAACTAAGTGTCAACCAAATATTGGATAAAATTTTATATATTGTTTTTTTAGGTTTTTTCGTTGGAAGTTGGGCCCCAAGAAAATTTTTGTTTCTTATTGTTTTTTTAGAAATTTTTTAAAAAATAGTTATTAAATTTTTTATTTTTTTAATTGTCTTACATTAAGGATTGCGCAAATGCGCAATACTGCTATAAGATTAGACTAATTTACTCAAAGTATTACAGAGTTTTTTAAAGTGTAGGTTAACGTTAAAGAACAAAAAAAAATAGGCCGAAGTTTTTTTTCTGAAATTGCTCGGTTGAGTATCTTAATTTCATATTATAATTTTTGACTTTTTTTTTTTTTTACTACTATTTTTAATAATATTTTTCATAAAATATGCTTAAAAAAGATTTAACTAGCATATGATGACATATTGTCACTCTAAGAGGGTTTTAGAAGTGGGGTTTTTTGTTCGGTAAATTGTTTTTTTTTTTTTGTAAACATGTGGGGGGTTTTTTTTTTTTTTTTTTGTGGATCTAAATAGATTATAAAAGTATTTTAATAATAAAATAAGAGATTCCTGGCGATATATAGCCAGGCCTAGCCCATTATAGAATTATTATAAAGTCTAATATATAAAAATAGTTAATAGTTATAGGCAAAAAATGAAAATTGGTTTTTTTTTGTGTAACAAAAATAAAATATATTATTATATATATTATCTATATATATATATATATATATATATGATATTATATTATATATATATATATAATATATATACTAATTATATAGTATATATATATATAATATATATTAATATATAATATATATATATTATATATATAATATATATATATATATATATAATATCATTCATCAACTCATCACCACCACCTTTCCCCAGACTGGGGGTAAGGTGCATCCACTGCATTGGAACAGAAAAGTAATAGAAGAATATGACGCAAGTTGAAAAGAAAGCCGAGCCTTACCGCTCCTTTATACCCTTAAGTGAGAACTCAGTCAGAAAAATCAACCCTAGGGTTTCACGGGACTGCAACGGACCCTCACTATCATTCAATCATTCCACATGACCAAACCATCTCAATGTATTTTAATTTTCTCTTCCATTTACCTCCTTTTTTCACACACAAAACTTCCTAATCGCCCGTTATTCCTCATTTTAATAATGATTCTTCTCACACCTACACACACCATAACATTGTCTATCTGAACACATTGTACTTTAGATCTATATATATACCTTCTATTCCAGACCACAGTTTCACTACTATACATTAACACAGTAACAAACTCACCCTCATGTAAGAGCCTAGCGGACTCAAGACTTAGTCCCTTTACATCCACCATTCCTATCATTCAAAATTTTTCTACTACACTCTGCATCATCTGTTCCCTTTTCATCCAACATATATCCTAATTATTTAAACTCAGACTTATCACTTATTCCAATTGCTCACCATCCAACATAACTTTCACACTGAGGCCTGTCCTCATCACAACCATAACCTTACTCCGTATATCTACATTTTACTTTTTCCAAACTCTTCTTTTTTACACACCACTCAAATCCCTCCACCAATCCTCTCAGATACTCTTCGATTCGAAACAAAACCAATCATCAGCCATATAATAGTAGGACACCCTCCCACTCTCTTCTATTCTCATATTCTATACACTTCCTGCCACTCCATCTAAATGTTTTCATAACCCATCAATATAACAAAATTGAATAACCAGGAAGCATAACACTCTGCCTCACTCCAACTATCTAATAGTAAGAGCCATTAAATTTTAAACTATAAAGTTCTTTTATCAAACTCAAATTTGTTGTATATATATATATTATATATATATATATATGTATATATATAATATATATATTATATATATAGTATATATTATATATTATATATTATATACCTTATATATTAATAAATACAAATTTTCATTTGATATTAATATATATAGATATAATTGTTATATATTTATATTATATATATATATATATAAAGGCAAACCCCTTCGATAAATACCATATCCCAAGTTATAGTTACCTTACCTATATAATATATAGTTCTTTTATCAAACTCAAATTTGTTGTATTATTATATGTCTTATATATATATATTAAACATTCAGAAAATCATGTTGTGGGGGTTTCCTTCCGCAGGGTTTTGCCCAGCGGAAGGTTTTCCTCCACCCCATCTTTTCCTTTATTATTATTATTATTATTATTATTATTATTATTATTATTATTATTATTATTATTATTATTATTATTATTATTATTATTATTCATTCCTCTTCCCCACTCCTGGTGGTGAGTGGGGTGTGTGAATGTTTTTTTTTGTAGCTAGAATATTTTATTTTATTAATGTTGCTATTTTTCCAGATCAAAGCATATTTTTGAAAGATTATTTTGATTTTGTTTTGTTTTCTGTATATATTTTAATGAATTGCTGAAAAAATCAGTTTGAGGGGTACAAGTCCCCAGGATGAAGAAAAGAATGAGGAGCCCGTAAGTTTTTTTTTGTGTATGATTACATTTTATGTAAGCTTTTTTAACTTTCTTTTTCTAATCTTTTGTACATATGTCCACAGGTCTTTTCTTTTCTCGATGTTTTTATTTATGCTTGAATCTGAAGATGCTGTTGCTGCTGCTTGCTTGAAGATTTTATCATAATGTACACAAATAAAACATTTTTTTTCTTTTAATTACTAACTTATAAGAATTTGAATGAGTGCGGCCTTTGCATGTGTGAGAGAATGGGTTGTGAGTGATTAACCAACCACACTTACCACCAAATCGCTTGTCACTGGTAGCTTCCACCTACCGCATGCCCCGTCAGCCAACTGCTTATGCCACCATCATTATTTTTTTCCTGGGAGACCAAAGCCTCTCATTTTTTGAATTATATATCGGGAAAAGAACTTAAAGAACAAGTAGAAGAAATTACTGAAGTTAAAAGGTAGTTATTGCTGTTATTTTTTTTCATTTTGTTTAATTACAGGTTATAGTTATAGAGTATAGTATTTTTTTTAGGTTAGGCCAGTAGTTCTCTACATATTATTCTGCCCCTCAAGGGTGCCCTATACTTTTTCTTTGTCCGGAGTAAAATCCGCGACATACTTTTTGGCGCCCAACGTGGGGCGCTTTTGAGGTGCAGAGAGACAGTCTGCGAAGATGGAGAAGTATGAGAAGTTGCTAGAGGAGAATCAGAGGTTGCAAGAGCTGTATGAAAGGGAGAAAGAGCAGCGAAAGAAGTTAGAGGATGAGAATGCGGAGTTGTTACGAAAGTTGGAAAGTATGGGAGAGAGTGTGAAGAAGATGGACGTTGAAAATAAGGAAAGGTTTGCAAGTCTTGAATCTAAGATAGCCAGAATTAATTTAGTTGATGAAAGACTGAGTGTTGCTAGTTTTCCGAATGGACAAGAAGGAGCTTTAGGAGGTTTTGAGACTGTAGATAAAGAAGGGAGGAAAACTCATTCTACTCCCAAGGATGAAAAAACTCATTCTACTCCCAAGGATGAAAAACTTGAAAAAGAGGATGAAGTAAAAGGTGAGAAAAAACCTGGTAAGAAAAAGAAGCAGATAAGTAGGAAACAAAGAAAGATTATGAGGATAGACAGAAAGCAAAAATTTTGTGTTAGTGCAGATGATTCTTTGTATAGTGAGAAAGATGAACAAGGCAAGAATGATTACATGAGTTATGGAGATGAGTCTGAATCTGAGAGTGAAAGGTCTGGTGTGGAAGTGCATAAGGGAATTTTGATACGAGAGGTTCCTAGAATAGAAAAGTTTAATGTGTATAGTAGTAGAAATGTAAATGAGTTTTTTGATGAGTTTGAAAACTATTGTAGGCATAAGTATCCAGATCATCCGGGTTATTGGGTGAAAGAGTTAGGAGAGTGTATGGAAGGTAGAATTTTAGAGTTTTATAAGAATGTAACCAGTGTGGGTACAGTAAAGTATGATGTGGTGAAAGAACGTGTGTGTGATCAGGTGGCAAGAGTAAGAGGAAGTATAAGATTTAAGAGAAAGGATGATTTTGAAAAAGCAAGAATAATGAAGAATGAGAATTTAGATAGTTATGCTCATAGGTTAGAGACATTGGCAAGAAAGAAGTATGGAAATGAAGGTATAGATGAATCGAAAGCGCTTGTAAGAAAGTTTTTAGATACTGTTCCAGAGCAGGTTGCTGAATGGTTTCACCTGAAAAGGAAAGAGAAAATGCGTTTGGGATCTGATAGGTTAAAGTGGGGAGAGATTTTGGAAATGCTGGAAGACAGACCGTTTGATGAAGAAGGGAAATATTACCCAAAGATTAAGGATAAAGTAGAAGTACAGATGGGGAGGAATTTTAGCCAGGGTTGGTATGATTGGCGCGGTGAACGAGAAGGGAAACAGACTATAAATGATAGGATGAATGCTAGTGTGCCAGTTCATAAATCTTACAGGGATGCGGTGATGGATCATTCGTTAGAAGATGTAGTTACAAGAGTAGTTAGGAAATGTTTAGGAGAAATAAATGGAGGAATGGGAGGTAGGAATTATAGTATAAGTAACCACCGGCAGGATAATGGTATGAATAACAGAGAGAGTGGAAATGTTGCTGAAAGACCTACCGTATATTATGGGAATGAGAGAGAAGCAGCTGTGGGACAGAGGATGCAAAGAATGAATGAGAGTGGAAGGAATGTGAATGAATGGCAGCAAGCGGGGTGTAGTTATTGTAAAAGGCCTGGTCATACAATAGCTGCATGCAGGAAAAGAATGAGATCGTGTTTTGGATGTGGTGGAGTAGGACATTTTGTGTATGAATGTAGGAATCCCAAGAGTAAATGTTTTGAGTGTGAGCAGTTGGGGCATGTTAGAAGGTATTGTCCAAATCTAAGGAATGTAGGTCATCCAGGGTTTAGCCAAGGGTCACCAGGAATTCCAGTGACCTATTCAATGGTTGGACCACCGGTGCAGCAGGTTACTTCACCATTACCTCAGCACCCACAGGTAAGTCAGCCGATGCCTCAACGCCAACAAGCTTCTCAAGAAGAGGTGGAACGTCAACTTGCTACTGGGTCGGGAAACATGTAGGTGTGGGGTCCAAGTGTACGTGTGGGGCCCCACTTAATACAAGTGAGACTGAAAGAGATGTGACAGTGGGTTTATCAGTTATGAATGTTTTCTTTGGTATAAATGATGGTATAAAACCTAGTCACTGCATGAGTGTGAGAGTGAAAATCAGGGGAATAGAAGTTGATGCGTTGCTTGATAGTGGGTGTGGTAAAAATCTAATATTTAGGGATGTGTTTGACAGAGTTCAGTTGTGTGGGGCCCAACTGAGAGAGATAGATGGGGAACAAATTAAAGGTCTTGGTATGGTGCCTGTCAGTATTTTGGGTTCTGTGTATGAAAAAGTAAGTATGGCTGGAGTTCCTATGAAAGAGTGTGAGTATTTTGTATTAGATAAGGATAGCAGTAACTATGATATGATTTTAGGGGTAAATTTTCTTAAGATTAATAGGTTGATGATAGATCCAGCAAGGAGATATATTAAGGGTACAGATCCAGAAGAAGGGGAAGAGTGGGGAGTATTCTTAAAATTCCCAAACCAGAAAGATCGGAAATATTTGAAAGGATTTCAAGTGTATGCAAGTGAGAATGTTAAGTTTGATTCAAATGAGCCTAAGAAAGTTAAAGTGGCATGGAAGAAAGATGTTGGGGAAGGTATGCTTGAGAGTTCAATGGTTATGATAGATGGTAGCTTTGCCAAGGTTAAAGTTAAAAGAGTGGCTCATGTGTATGATGGTATTTTAAATGTAGATGACCCTTTTGTTTATGTGCAAGTGAGACCAGATAAAAGAGGGCAGAAGCTTAGAGCAATTCAAAATGGTGATCTGTTGGGACGAATGTATACAGTTGTAGATGAATGTGACTTGTTTGAAGGCTTAGATGGGGAGAGGTATGAGTGCTATGCAAGTAATGGTGTCGAGGGATCACAGTTGCAAAAGGATAAGGAATGGACAAGAGAGAGGTTGCTGAGTGAGTTAGATATAGGAGATCAGTTGACTGATAGGGAAAAAGAAAGAATGATTGAAACTTTGTATGAATGTAAGCATGTATTAAGTAAGGGTGATAATGACATTGGGAATGCAAGGTTGTCTGAATTTCGTATAATACTGACTGACTCGACTCCTATTTACCAGCGACCACGACGTTTCCCTAAGCCTGTAACTGACGAGATTGAGACCCAGTGTGAAGAGTTAGTGAGAGCGGGAGTTTTGCAAGAAAGTGAATCACCATGGAATAGTCCGATTGTACCTATCCGAAAGCCAGATGGAAGTTTGAGATTGTGTGTAGACTATAGAAAGGTGAATGAAAGAACAGTGAAAGATAGATTTCCTATGTGCATGATTTCTGAATGTGTATATTCAATGTATGGGATGAAAGTGTTTACAAAGATGGACTTGGTTAGGGGGTACTATCAGATGCCTCTTGAAGCATCTGCTAGACCTGTGACAGCTTTTTCGACGGCACGAAAGCATTATGAATGGAAGCGATTGTCTTTTGGGTTAGCGAATGCACCTGCAGCATTTCAGAGAGCAATTGGGGGTTTGTTGAGTAAGTGGAAGAATAATGTACTAGTGTTCATAGATGACATTTTGATTATGACTGAAACGTATGAGGAACATTTGAGTATGGTAAAAGATGTGCTTGAAACATTAGGGGCGGTGGGGGTGAAAGTGAAACCTGCAAAGTGTGAATGGTTTAAGAAGAATGTAGAGTTTCTAGGACATGTTGTGAGTGAATCTGGTCTTCTGAAATCTCCAAAGTATATGAAGAAAGTATGTGAGTTTCCGAGACCCAGAACTGTGCGAGAGTTGAAATCATTTTTAGGATTGATAGAGTTTCAGAGAAAGTTTATAGAGGGGTGTTCAGGGATTGCTAAGCCTTTAACTGAACTGACTGGAATGAAAGGTAAGACTGTTTTGGTGTGGGATGATAGAATGATTGAGGCTTTTGAAAAGTTGAAAGAATGTGTGGTGAATGATTTGGAACTGGCTTATCCAAACTATAGTATGAATGCTAATCCCCTTGAGTTATATACTGATGCTAGTGGATTTTGCATGGGAGGTTGGTTGTCACAAGTACAAGAAGTGAATGGAGTAGAGGTTAGAAGAGTGATTGGGTACGTTTCAAAAGCCTTCAGTACTGCAGAGCGAAAGTATTCAACCATTGAGCGAGAGTTGTCTGCTATTAGATTTTGTGTGAAAGCATTTAAAGGATTTTTGTATGGTGTGAAGTTTATTGTACGAATGGATCATCAACCTTTGGTATATCTGCACCGTATGCAAACAGTGGATAATAGGATTGCGAGAACAAAAGAGGATTTGAGTGAGTTTGATTATGAGATTGTATATACACCTGGTTCAAGTAATGTGATTGCTGATGGATTGTCACGAATGACTAGAGCGAATGAGGAAGAAGAGCAGAGTTTGAATCTGGAGTATTTGCCTAAAGGTTTATTAAAGTTACAAGAGAGTAAAGGGGGAGGTGACTCTATGTTTGAAAGTATTTTATATGGATTGAAGGATTTGAGGGAAGTGGGTTTAAAATGTAATTTGCCAGAAAATGTGAATGCTTTAAGAAAAGAAGTTATGAATGAATGTGTTAAACACCCTGAAAAATTAGGAATCATGAAAGTTAGGAATTATAAGAAAGAATTAGAGAGTATGTGTCAGCCTGGAGTTAAACCTATTCAGAATGTATTAGTAGTAGTGAGTGAGTTGTTTGGAGTGACAGTGTATGTACATTATGGTTGTGAGAAACCGATTGTGTATAAGTCAGAAAAACTGAGGAAAAAGGAGTGTATATTTGTGCTACATTTGCAATGCTTAGATGACTGTCATTATAATTGGGTAGTGGAGAGAAAGAATTATGAGAGAATAATGGATGAATCAGATGGTGAATTAAACAAGATTGTGTATGAATCTGAAGTTGAATGTGGGGTTGATTGTGAAGTCCATGTAGAAGGTAGTGTAGTTAAAGGTAGCAGGAGAGATTGTTTTCATGGTGATAGGTGTATGACTGTGGATTTAAAAGTAAAAGATAGAAATTTATGTGGTTTAATTGATACTGGGGCACAGTTAAGTTTAGTAAGTAAAAGTGTGGTAAATGACTTAAAAGGAAAGGTGAGGGACTTGAAAGTAGTACCAGTTCGGTTAAGAATTCGGGGCTTAGGGCAGGATGAAGTGAGTGTTTCTGAAGCAGTTGAAATTAAATTTTCGGTAGGTAGTCCAGGAGTTACAGTGAATCAGATATGCTTGGTAATGAATGATGTTGATTTACCTTTTTGTTTTTTGTTAGGCATGGACTTTTTGAGTGAGAATAGATTAGTTGTAGATATGGTTGGTAATTCTTTAATTAAAGGAGATGAATGTATTGCAACATTTTGTATGGATGAATCCGAGAGATTAGATATGGCATTTGCTGGAGTGATTGAATTGGATACAAGAGATGAAAATGAGGTTTTGAGTGATCATGATATTTGGGAAATGCAGCAGATGAGTTCAGAAATAAAGGAGTTGAAAAAATGTGTTAAAGAAAGTAAGAATGTGAGTGAATGGCCTAAGGAACTGAATGACTTTGCTAGGTATAGGAATAGGTTTATGATTGATGAGGATGTCTTGTGTTTTGTAAAAATGGCGAAAGATGAATTTCTGGGTTGTGTTCCTGTGATGTCTTTGAATGCAATGATTGGACTGGTAATTGTCATGCATAGAGCATATGGTCATCCAGGGAAGCGAAAGTTGGTAGCATTGATGAAGAATGTAATTTTCCATCCTTATTTAATTCGAGTAGCTGTGGATGTTGCTACCACATGTGAAAGGTGTCAGAAGCGAAAGTGGCAAAGTCAGATTGTGCGTCCCCCTATTACAAAAATAGAAGTGAATGAACCATTTGAACTAGTTGCTGTTGATTGTGTGAGTTTGCCTAGAACGAGTCATGGGAATGTGGGTATGATTGTGATGGTAGACCATAGATCCAAGTATGCCTTTGCTGCACCTTTAAAGAATAAAACTAGTGCGAATGTTGCAAATGTAGTGAGCATGAATCTTTTTCCTATGATGTTTGCAAGGCCACAAAAGATTTTGTCTGACAATGGACCAGAGTTTAGGGGTGAATGTTTTGAAAGAATGTTGAAAGAGCATGGGATTCAGCACGTGATGATAACTCCTTATATGGCGTCGTCGAATGGATTGGCTGAAAGAACTGGTAAGACTTTGTGTGAAATGTTGCGAATGATGACTGAAGACTTGTATGGTTGGGATCAGGTTTTAGGGAAAGTCTTGTTTGCCTATAATAGCACGTTGCATTCCAGCTTGGGTACATCTCCACGGGAGTTTTTGCTAAAATTTGATAGTAGTATGAATGAAAAGGTGCAGTTGCCTGAGAGTGGAAAGCAGTACTGGAGGAAAGCAAATGAAAAGTTTCGATCTTTCAAAGTAGGGGATTGGGTTATTAAAGAAAAGATTGTGATTGGAAGAACGAATGAAAGTAAGATGGATGATAAGTATGTGGGTCCTTTTCAGGTGAAACAAGTCTGGTCGAATGATTTGACGTATGTGCTAGAAAGAGTGAATGAAAATGGTGACATTAGTCAGGTTAAGGCTCATCAGAAGCAGTTAAGACTTTGGAGAATGCCTCCTGAATATTTGGTTCTGCATCCTGCATATGGGGTTTGGAGGGAGAATGAAAGTTGGTTAAAGAATGATAGTGGAATGAATGAGTTGAATGATAAAGAGATTGTGTTTATACAAAAGAAAGGTAGGAAATCCAAGAGGAGAAAGACTCGGAAAGTAGTTCCAGATTTTGATGAAAAGTCTAAAGCAGATAAGGAACAATTTAGAGAGGAATCGTTTGTTGGGTTTTGGCTGGATGATGATCCCTTTGGTGGGAACTTGATGGAAGTGGATAGGTCTGTGAGAGTAGAGGTAATTCAGGATAGTATTGTGGAATGTTTAAAAGTTTGCAGAGTGAATGTGATTTTGAAGGTTTTGAAAGTTTTGGAGTAGATGTGGACAGTTTTTGCAAAGATGTTAGAATGACTCTGGATAACATTGTTAGAGGTATAAGAGAAAGTAGTAGTTTCCTAGGGTTTCAAGAGAGTGAAAGAGATGAAAGGAAGGAGATATGGATAACAGAGGTAGAGAAAGCTCAGCAATTGCTTGAAGATGAGGATAAAGCAGATGATGGTGAGATATTAGAAGAATTTCGTAATGAAGGTGAAACCCTGATGAATGTGTATGAAAGGCCGTGTACTAGAGCAAGTGGAAAGCCAGTGTTGAATGTGGAATGGGTGCAATCAAAAATGTTAGAACGAAAGAAGCGAAAGGGGCCTTAAGCACTTCTGAAGTGTCCCTGTTTGGGCCCCTTCTTTGACTTTATTTGTATTTCTATATTCCTTTTATTTCTCATTTCTTTAGTGTATGTAATGTATGATAGCTGATAGTTTGCATAGTATAGAGTAGTGTATGTTTTAGTATGTTTAGTATAATTTAGTTTTAAGATTGGTGAAGGGTTAAAAAAAAAAAAAAAAAAAGAATGGTGAAGGTTTAGAGTTAGTTTTTTGAGAAGAAAAGACGGGATCCTCAAAGGGCTGGTGGTGTGTGCGGGTGTTTGGGGCTGGTAGTGTGAGTGATGTGGGTGTGTGGGGTGGAGGATTTAAGGGGGGATGTGTGTGTGGGGGTTTCCTTCCGCAGGGTTTTGCCCAGCGGAAGGTTTTCCTCCACCCCATCTTTTCCTATTATTATTATTATTATTATTATTATTATTATTATTATTATTATTATTATTATTATTATTATTATTATTCATTCCTCTTCCCCACTCGCTCAGGTGGTGAGTGGGGTGTGTGAATGTTTTTTTTTGTAGCTAGAATATTTTATTTTATTAATGTTGCTATTTTTCCAGATCAAAGCATATTTTTGAAAGATTATTTTGATTTTGTTTTGTTTTCTGTATATATTTTAATGAATTGCTGAAAAAATCAGTTTGAGGGGTACAAGTCCCCAGGATGAAGAAAAGAATGAGGAGCCCGTAAGTTTTTTTTTGGGTATGATTACATTTTATGTAAGCTTTTTTAACTTTCTTTTTCTAATCTTTTGTACATATGTCCACAGGTCTTTTCTTTTCTCGATGTTTTTATTTATGCTTGAATCTGAAGATGCTGTTGCTGCTGCTTGCTTGAAGATTTTATCATAATGTACACAAATAAAACATTTTTTTTCTTTTAATTACTAACTTATAAGAATTTGAATGAGTGCGGCCTTTGCATGTGTGAGAGAATGGGTTGTGAGTGATTAACCAACCACACTTACCACCAAATCGCTTGTCACTGGTAGCTTCCACCTACCGCATGCCCCGTCAGCCAACTGCTTATGCCACCATCATTATTTTTTTCCTGGGAGACCAAAGCCTCTCATTTTTTTGAATTATATATCGGGAAAAGAACTTAAAGAACAAGTAGAAGAAATTACTGAAGTTAAAAGGTAGTTATTGCTGTTATTTTTTTTCATTTTGTTTAATTACAGGTTATAGTTATAGAGTATAGTATTTTTTTTAGGTTAGGCCAGTAGTTCTCTACATATTATTCTGCCCCTCAAGGGTGCCCTATACTTTTTCTTTGTCCGGAGTAAAATCCGCGACAATGTTATTTAAATAAGATCTAAATCTATTTTATTTATATTTTTATTAAATTAAATTATTTCATAGCATATATATATATATTATATATATATATATATTATATATATATACTATATATTATATATATATATATATATATATATATATTATATATAATATATATATATATATATAATATTATATAATATATAGTATATATCCTATATATATATATGTATATATATATATATCATAACATGCGTATGATAGTTAATAGGGAAGCTTTATGGGGAAGTAAGGGGATTGGTTTGACTTGGGGAGGATATATATAATATATATATATATATATATATATATATATATATATATATATATATATATATATATATTATATATATATCGTTATTTCTTATATTATATATATATATATATAATTATATATATATATATTATATGTGTACCGAATTCCAGTCTGGCCAGAATTTGACATTTTTTTCCGGTTTCGGTTCCGGCTGGAACCGGAATTAACAATCTACTGAGAAAAAATTTGTAGGAAGGGATTTATTTTACATAATCCATATCCCATCTTTTAATAAAATATAATAGTAACCTTAGGTAGCAATCATATACAGTGTATTACATACCTACAATATTATTTAAATAAAGTTTATTCAAATAGCGTCGGGCGGGGTGACTTGGACCACTTTAGGTATAACTTTGTCTCCCGACTCTGCCCCTAGATGCACTTTATTTTCAAAATTTTTTGTTGTTTTGAAAATCACAGAACATCTATAGTCAGTCCCATAAAGCACACAAAAAAATATAATGTTAATTCTAATAATAATAGTTTTATTAAAGTTTGAATAACGCTCAGTCACCCTGACCTTGGAGGGGTGAATCGGACCACCATTGAGGGGTGAATCGGACCATCTGTTTAAATTCCTCTTTTATGTATAAATTCAATTTTAATATTTATAATTTTTACTTAATATAATAATTATTTATCATATTAAAATTCGTAATAAGTAATAAAAATGTCAATAATGATACATAAAATAAGAATAAAAATAAGGTGGTCCGATTCACCCCTCTCTGCTCAAAAATTGACACTTTTTGAATTCGTAAATTTTTTATATAAATTTCATTTTTTTTAATTTTTTTCCTTAATATAAGTAACTATTTATTATATTTAAATTAATTAATACATAATAAAAAATGTCAATAATAATACGTAAAATAGGAAAAAAAAACAATGGTGGTCCGAGTCACCCCTCCATGCAATTTTTAAAGCGGGTGAAATCGGACAAGGTTTAGACCCCTGTGATTTGCACTAATCACTGTTTGGATCAAAATTTACTTTTTTGTCCAGTTTAAGCTAACATACTCGAGTGTATCCACTGAAAAATAATTAAAAAACCATCCACAATTTTTCATTTTTATAACGAAGTTAAAAAAACTCATTTTTCAAAGTGAAGATTCTATTGAAGGGCAATTTGTGTACCTAATTTTATAACATGTTTTTAAAAATATAAAAACTTTCTAGACTTAAAGATGACCTAAATAAAACTTGTAGTACTACCGCGTGGCTATTAAATGAGTGAAAAAATTTTTTGTTTTTATTATTTTTTATTTTATTTAGAGTGGACCAAATCACCCCTCCTAAAGAGGCGGGCCCAGTCACCCCACTCGATGCGTTGGGCGGGGTGACTTGGACCACTTTAGGTATAACTTCGTCTTCCCGACTTTCCCCTAATGCAGTTTTTGGAATTTTTTTTTCCGAAATTCAAGCCATAAAGCCTTATAGTAGGTAATAAGCACACAAAAAATAATAATGTATTATTATAATAAATAAATAGTTTTATTAAAGTTTTAAATAAAGCTCATTCAGCCTCACGCTTGAGGGGTGATCGGACACCATTGAGGGGTGATCAGCCATCTGTTTTAAACTTCGCTTGTACGTATAAATTCAATTTTATATTTTAATTTTTACTTAATATAATAATTGTTTATCATATTAAAATTAGTACCGTAATAATTAATAAAAATGTCAAATAATTATACATAAAATAAGATTAAAAATGTGTTTCTAAAATAAAAAAAAAATTAAAATAAAAAAATTTGTTTAAAAAACCCCAATTATTCACCCCTTCTTGGTAAAAATTAACCAACTTTTGGAATTCGTATTTTCATATAACATTACTTTATATTTTAAATTTTTACTTAATATAAGTAACTATTTATTATATTAAAATTAATTATACATAATAAAAATGTCAATAATAATACATAAAATACGAAAAACAATGGTGGTCTGATTCACCCCATTCATCAATTTTTTACGGCTGGTGAATCGGCCAAGTTAGGCCCAGGATTTAAGCCACTGTACTGTTTGGGATCAAAAAAATTACTTTGCCAGTTTAAAAGCTAACATACTGCGAGTGTATACACTTGAAAAAATAAATAAATCCAATGCCACTAATTTTCATTTTAATAACAAAGTTAAAACAAACTCACATTTTTCAAAAGTGAAATACTATTGAAGGGCTTTAACATATTGAACATTGTTATAACTTTAAAAATATAAAAACTCTCTAGAATTAAAGATGATCTAAATAAAACTTGTAGTACTACCTCATGGCTATTAAATGAGCAAATTTTTTTTTATTTTTTTTATTATTTTTTATTTTATTTAGAGTGGACAGAAATCACCCGCATATCTAAAGTGGCCCACGTCACCCCGCCCGATGCTATATAACAGACTTAAATATTTAGATTTGAATCAGTGTATATTTCTGAAAAAATTTTCTGTTCAAAAAAAATTTTCTAAGTTCAGAAAAGTTAAGTTAAGTAAAGTTTCTTTAAAGAAAATTGGTTTAGTGGCAAGCTTTGGAATTAGGTTTTCCAGTCACAGACTACAGTTAAGCTACCTTAATAACTTTTATATATCCCTGCCTAGGCTAAGCTAATAAATTGGTTTAAATTTTAACACTATTTTAAAGAGAGGTAGTTATTTCTTTTTAGGCTTTAGTGATATTTAAACTGTAAAGTTGGTAAAATAATAGGTACAGGTTAGTAAGCTAATAATAATTTAAAGTATGTATGCTCTGTGTGATATCTGTGGGACTGTAAGAGGTGAATATGTGAATAGATGCCCTGTTTGTGATTTGAATGCAGAGAATGTGTTGTTAAGGAAGGAGATTGCAAGACTGAGTGAAAATGTGAATGGATTGAAAGAAGAAGTATTTGAGTTGAGAAAGGAGGGAAGTGTTAGGAAAAAAAGAAGTATTTGAATTAGGCAAGGAGGGAGCGGGATATAGGGGTAGACAGGAATAGTGATTCACCTAGGCAGGAAGATGAGAGGGAAAAGGATAAAGTAGGGTATAATAGGTCTGCAGATGAATATAGAGTTGTAGAAACTAGAAATAATGATTTAAAGATGAGGATCTCGAAGTCAGTCAGCCTGTGACCTGCAGTAACAGATTCGACTGTCTTCCACATGGGAAGGGATCAGAGAGTGCCAATGGTAATGCTGAGTTTTCTGAAGGGAAGACTGATAAATTGCTAATTGGAGACTCTATGATACGATACCTAGATAGGACTTTTCAAACTAAGAATAAAAAGAAACGATTGAGAGTATGTTATCCAGGTGCCAGAGTGAGTGATATCGTGGATAGGATAGAAAGAGAGATTGATTCTACAAATGTTGATTCAGATGTGATTGTGCATGTGGGTACAAATGATATAGGGCATAGAAGGTCAGAAGAATTAATAGCAGATTATAGGAGATTGATTCAGAAGATGAAGCTAGTGGAAGAAGGTGCATGTTTTCTGGGATTTTACCTAGGTTAGGTGCAGGTTAGGAATGGGGGAGTAGGGCTTTAGGTGTAAATGAAAGGGTTAGGAAATTAATGTTTTCCAGAAATTATTAGGTTTTTGGATTGTGGAGAGAATTTCTGGATAAAAGATCTTTTGCAGCAGATGGGCGCTCTCTTGTTTCGTAAAGGTGTTGAGCTTTTCAGTACCAGTTTGGAGACTTGTTTAGCAAAAAACTAGGTAAAGTTTGGGGTGGTGGGCTAAATATCTGGATACAAATAAGCAATGGTAACTGTAATAGTGGGGAGATAAATAAAACTAATGTTGTTACAGGTTCAAATAATGATATTAGCAATAAAAATAACAGCATTTCGAGTATCAAAATGTTTTTACACTAATGCTCATAGCCTTAGAAATAAAAAAGATGAGCTGATTAGTTATACCACAAATGAGAATCTAGACTATTTGCATAACTGAGGCATGGGTTAATGAAGATTATATGGAGACTCCTTTCCGGAATATGATAGAGGGATATTCACTTTATTTATACCGAGCGTAGAGGAAAGACAGGGTGGTGGTGTGGCGTTTTATGTTAAAAGCAATATTCAATCTTTATTAATGACTGACTTTAAAATTAATCATGATTTGAATCCAGTGTGGGGTGATATCCCTTTATAATACAATAAATCATATAGAATAGGGCA
>JABUQX010102613.1:25000-32500 GCA_015478945.1 Trachelipus rathkii
TCCCATATTACTCTTTATTCATAGTTGTATTATATGTTTAACATATATCTATCAAGAGACATGTATCATATCATTGCGATTTGTTTCTCTCCCTTCATATATCCAATATATATATATTATATATATATATATATATATATATATATATATATATTTATATATATTATATATATATATATATATATAATAATTATATATATATATATATATATATAATATATTTATTATATATATATATAATAATATATATATATATATATATATATATCCCAATAATTGTGATAGACCGACCCTCTTGAAAAAGGTAAAAATCATAAAATTTTACAAATCTGTGTTACACACAATATCTCACAAATGCGATGTGATATGCAAAAACCGATTACATTTTTGGAATCAGCACATCAATAATCAATTGCGAAACCCCGTCCAAGAAATTTCATGTTTACCAGTGTTATATACAAAGTAATAAAACAAAAAGTAAATAACTATTTCTTACCTATAGCAAACCATTCACATATTAAAAATAATTAAATGAAAATTGAAAAGTTTCGTAGTTAAAGATATTAAACTAAACTTCATTTGAATAAGCTCTAAGGTTAAAATGACAGAACATTAACAGTTCTCCATTTTCAGGGGATAACCTATTTCTTGTGGCTTCATAAATATTTCCTCCTGTTCTAAATATTCTTTCACTTTCGACTGATGACGGTGGACCTGAAAGGTATTTTATTGCTAGTTTTTCAAATTCATAAAACTATTTCCAGTGTTTTTCCACCAATTGAAGGGAATATCATTGTCTTCACTGGTCAAATAGGCAAACTTATATATTTGTTTATTTCTTGATGTAATTCCGTATGTAGCCTTTTACTTTTATGTACAATAATCACATCGTCAGAAGAATGGGACTTTCTTTTTTTACTCTCACTTTCTTTTCTGTATGACGATTTTGATGCTACAATTTCTTTAAAACATCCATTGCAGAAGTGAAAATGGAACGCTTCACGCTTCACTTTCGGCCCACTAACGTAAACTCATCCTCAGCAGAAGAGTCAGGCTAAATTTTCATGCATTGATTTGCATGGGTCAGCGATCATATTTTTTACTGAATCATCGATTCAAGTCGAAAAATTAGCTTGAACCTCAGATCTAAGAATAGTAGCTACACACAAAAGATTTATCACATAGAAACTTAGAAAGTCCTTTTTTTTCTACTGATTTCTTAAGCTCTTCAACGAGTGTATTATTCCACTGAAGCTTTGCTTTTAATTGCCTTATTTAAAAAATAGATTTATTGCTAAATGGAAGGGATTACTTGGGCGACTGTTACTTCACGTTTAAATGCTTGTTTTAGTGATGCTGTCAAATGGCTCAAGTAAATGGAATAATTTGGCCACTGAAAATCAGTCAAGCCTTTCTGATTGCATTCAGCCGAGCGTATATGGATAGGGGAACTTTTTGTTAAAACAATCTTTTAAGCATATCATAATTTCTGTTCCAGCGTGTAGAAACGTCATGAATTAATTTATGCTGTTTTGACATTCAGCTGCCATGTGGTAAAGTAATTAAGCTTTGCAGCTGCCGTTGTTGAATGGTGAAAATGAGGATATGCTTCTGCCAGTAAATAAAATATCTTTAAGCAGACTTCTGACATAATATTGATTCGTGAATGCATAGTTGCAACATGTGAAATAAAACATGAAATTGATAGCAAGCCACCCTCCCTTATACCAGCTACCATATTTGTCCATTATCCCGTATCACTAATGAATCTATTTTTTAGAATATTGAAAATGTCAAAGGCCCTTATAGGATCTGACAATTGAGACAAAGATTTGCGCCATATTGGCTACAAAATTTGCCTAAATTTTTATTTTTTTGGAAAATAAGTTTCTAAAATTTTCAATTTAATTGAATAACTTTCGCTTTTATGTTGACGTAATTATATTTTTATAAAGCTCAATATTCGGGCCGATATAGTTCGGCAAAAGCCGAATACCGAATATTCGGCATTTTGGCCGAATAGGCCGAATACCGAATACTTACCGAATATTCGACACTATAATATAGTATATATATATATATCATATATATATTATATAATATATATATATATATATATATATGATATATTATATATTTATATATATTATATATATATATATAATATATATATATATATATATTATATATATATATATATGGGCAAAATTTAAGATTGTGACCAGTAGAAAATTTTACGAGTACGTTGAAACAAGCTGCGTGAGTCTGTATTAGATCAACTCACGCTGAGTTCGTGAGGCGATTGAGTCACTATGTATATATATATATATTGTAGGGTTTTTCTTTTTGTTGATTGCTTTTTGTTTTTTATTTGTGCTCTATTCTCCTTTTCCCCCTTTTCCAGCAATAACTCTTACTACTCTTACAATTGAAGTTGATACTTGCAAATTGGGTGTGTAAATGCACTTTGAAAACTTTATTACCTACAACTCTTCTGATACTAATTTGTGATGTGTCATACCTAAACTACTTAAATTAAGTGTCGCCAATCGTTGTTTACATTTGTTTGGAAATCTGCCTCCTGAATTGACAAGAAAACCTTAACAGTTGATAAGGTATGTTTGCTTTGATCTTTGCTTTTTCATCATTATTATTATTTTTTTCAAATAGCCTACTTTTTAATTTACTTTTTTTTGTAATTATTAAAAAGTAATTCATGAATATATATAGAGATAGTTTAGATTTGCTTCTTATTAGTATATTATGTTTTATCTAGGTTTTTGGTCACGGACCTTAACTTCATTAGCAAAAGAAAATTTCAACTTTTCAATGATTTAATTAGCTTCCCGAGTGATTTTTTTTTGTCACCCGGAATAATAGAAACCACTCTTTTAAAACAATGTCACAGGTATACTTGTCTACCTGTATTAAATGGAAAGTTAATACTTTGTAAAATTTTCTTATAAATTTTTTTTATATATATATATATATATATCTTTTTCAGAAACTTGTTGAAATAAGTTACCCAGATTTATTATTACCATGAAATGGGACTTGTTGTGTTTATTATATAAGAAATCATTATTATTATACCCATTGAGAACATTTGAAGCCCGCTGCCCATAACCTTCAGATTTTGTAATAAACTAATGTGTTAGTGAATTAATACCATATATATAATATATATATATGTAAATAATTATATATATAAATATATGTATAAATATATAAAAAATAAATATATATATATATATATATATATATATATATATATATATATATATATATATATATATATAATATATATATATATATATATTATTAATATAATATATATATATGATATATATCATATATTACAAGTTAAATTACCACATAAATATATATATATAATATATTGGGTAACTTAAAAGTACTCGAAGTGCCTAAATGTGTAAAGACTTATGAACTTTAACGAAACGAGGGCATATATATATATATATATATATATTGATATATAGATAGTATATATATATATATATATATATATATATATATATATATATATATAATATAATATATATATAATAGCTATATTTACAAAATTATTTTTTTTACTATATATTGCCATATACTACCAAGTCGTCCAAGTGTGTATTTTTTTAAATGTTTTGTAGATTTAAGGCTAAAATTTTTGGGTATATCCATTATAACCATGGTTATATAGAGTAACTTGTACATCATACTCAAAGAAAAATATTAAAGCTAGGAAAAACCAGATACTACATGATATTCCTATACATCGGGCTCAAAAAAAAAAATTGGCTGATAAGATAATAGTTTTTCTGTATTTAGCTATATATATATATGTTTTTTTCCTACTTAATAGTAGAATTGCTTTTGTACACAAACTTGAGAATTATTATTAATGTAACCAAAGAAAAAGTTTTTTTGATAAAAGAAAGTATTCAAAGTCACTAAAAATAGATTATAAGCATAAATTGAATCGTTTTCTAATCCTCTCAAATTTTATATGTTATGATATTGGGTTTTGCATGAGGATACACCCGTAGTTCTCTCTGAAAAGATATTATTATGCACCCTTATATTACTATCCATCCACTTCTTGGTGTTGGGACTGTACACATCTTGTACTCCGTAAACTTTAAACTTTAAGTCTAAATTTGGTCATTATTTTTTTTTGTATTTCTTTTTCTTCTCCTTCCTCTCGGAGAAGTGTTTAACTGATTGGGAGCTGTTGTTTGGGAAAGTAAGTAATATTTCTTTCCAACTGACACTTGGTGATTGGTCTACTAGGATATTGAAAAATTGTCATCTGATCTTTAATGGTTAATTATAGTTTTGGGAATCTCTTCTTTTATTCTCCATATTTTGCATGATAGTTATTTAAATCCCAGGGGGGGACTGCCTGTGCATGAGTTTTTTTTTTTTTATTCTAGTTATCTTACCCCTTTTATATTGCACTCTTTAATTCCTTACCTGTTTTTTTTATCCTGGCATGAGTTTATTTTAGAAACCTAGTGAGTGTGTGTCTGGTACTTTTTGGAGGGTGTTTGTTTCTTGTCTTCTCCTGGTGCTGGTCTGGGTCAATTTGGACGCTCTTTATGGAATATCATTCTTATTGCATGATTTAGTGGATTCTACAGTTCTTTTTGTCCAGGGGTTGATCTGATTTGTTTTTATTGAACTATATGTTGACGATAATGCTGTGTAATTAAATTGAAAGAGTTAATCACAAACAAGTATAAATATATTGCGTCTGGTATCATCTGAAGAAGGTAATTGATAGTACACACTTGCTTATACACCAACTGTGCTTATTTACAAATTTTATTTCATTTTTTTTTTTTTTTTTTTTTTTCATATTAACTGAGTGGGAAGTTGAGTGTGCCTTGTTTTCTCTGTCTTTCTATCTTGATGTTGCATGACCTTGGTTCTCATTGTGTGCTGTGTGGTTGTTCAGAAGGGAAGAGTGGATAAGCAGACAGTAAGTATTGGCAACTACAAAAAAAAATTTAATTTTGTCCGATTGGACCACTATTTTTGTAATTTCGCTTTCATTGTATCACATTTTTCTTTGTTAAAACTTAGCTGGTAATTTATTTATTTTTGGGTAAACTTTCTGACTTAAAGAATTATAATCAAAATTTCCAACCCTTATAATATATATATATAGGAAAAATTTAAGATTGTGACCAGTAGAAAATTTTATGAGTACATTGAAACAAGCTGCGCGAGTTGGTATTAGATTGACTCACGCTGAGTTCGTGAGGCGATTGAGTCACTATATATATATATATAATATATATATATTCAATATATTATTATTATATATCTCTATATATATATATATATATATATATATATATATATATATATATATATATATATATATATATATATATATATATATATATATATATATATATATGATAGATTGTTTCTGTTGTCGGTAATGGAAAGGAGAGGGAGATTGTGTTGCAGAGAAGGAGCAAACAACCTGTTCTCCCCCCCCCCCCTTTTTTTTTTTTTTCCCCCCTTTTTTTTTTCTGTTCCTTTCCTGTTCCTGTTTTATGTAATGGAAAAGAGAGGAAGATCGGGTAGCAGAGAGGAGCAGCAACCTGTACATATTTTATTATAAGTACATGGTAAAGGTAACCTTGTAACAAATGGCTAGCATTTGTTCAGGGAATTAATATTAAGGTGATAGGGTTTAACATATAACAAACAATGTTTAATTGTTGTTTCTTTTTATTTTACAGAGACTGCAAGCCTCTGATATATTTAAGATTTATATGCTAAGTAAAATTACCTTTAGTAATAATATATCAATGAGCATAAGGATAATCCATAATAAAAGATTAACATAATAAGAATCAACAAGATCAACTAGATATAGTCATCACATACACGAGGAGACTTTACAATAAGGGAGAGATTAATACAGGAATCAACGAGATCAACTAGATATAGTCATCACATCCACAAGAGGAGACTTTACAAAAAGGGAGAGATTAATCCAGGACACAAAAGAAAGTTATCTGTCGGCATCAACTGTATCAACAAGAAAGAGGAGAATATACAGGACACCTAAAAACGTCATCTGAATCAACTGTGCAACTGATAGGTTAATGTGTGAATGTTCGCTCAGTGGTGGTTGTGAGAATTACAGCTGGGTAGTATACATGAGTGTGTGGGGCGCCTTTCATGCTTGTGTGTGGTATTGAAGTAGTCTTTCTCGCAATTGCTGTTGGTGTTCATAAGAAACATTGACTTTTATAATAATAACGACGTTACAACAGTCAGCTTGATTGTGTCCTACTTCATCAACAAAAGATAAGATTAGAGAGAGAAATACTTGTGTCCAGGAATAAACAGAAGAGGGGAGAAGCAACCACTGCGTACATCAATCACAAGTAAGTATATAGTTTCTGCTACATTATCAAATGGTAGCAGAACGTAGTTACCAATTCTTATAATCTTGCCGACGCTCAATCACTCATAAGAATTAAGGAAGATGGAGTTATAAGCTGAAAAGAATAATACTATGTTTATATATATATATATATATATATATATACCGTAAAACGGGGCAATTCAGTCCAAAATCAGGGGTACTCAAAATGCTAAGGTTTATGGAGTCTTTATTTTTTTATTTTTTCGAAAAAAATTTTTTTTATATGTTATGTTATCCTTTAGGAGTAAAATTAGTATATTTGTATTTGTATATATAATATAGGATTAATGTTAGAAGCCGATAAGTAACGTGGACCGAATTGCCCCACGATTTTGGGGGGCGGGGCAATTCGGTCCACTTCAATTTTCACATCCCTAAGAATCCTCAATTAAAGTGTTTTATTTAATAAATTATGATAAGTCAGTTTTCATTTTTAAACATAATGGTATTACAATATTATTTTAAGAAATTGGGTTCGAAAACGTAATAAAATGTTCGAGTTTGCGTTCGTTTTTGTCAAACTGCAAAATCTTAAAAAAAAGGCTCGCCGAACGTAAGGAATTTCCTTAATTCTGTAAGGTTGCTATTCTTTTTTATTCTGTATTATACAGAATTAAGGAAATTCTTTACGTTTGGTGAGCGTTTTTTTACAATTTTGCGATGTTTGACAAAAACGAACACAAACGCTGTTTGACAAAAATGAATGCAAGCTCAAGGGTTTTAGGTCTGTTTTTAAACATAATGGTATTACAATATTATTTTAAAAAATTAGGTTTGAAAACTAATAAAATGTTCGAGTTTGCGTTCGTTTTTTGTCAAACGCAAAATCGTAAAAAAATGCTCACCAAACGTAAGGAATTTCCTTAATTCTTTTGTATTCTATATTACACAGAATTAAGGAAATTCTTTACGTTTGGTGAGCGTTTTTTTTTACGATTTTGAGCTGTTTGACAAAAACGAACTGTAATGTAATTAATTCTGTAAGGTTGCAATTCTTTTTTATTTTATATTACACAGAATTAAGGAAATTCTTTACGTTTGGT